>JAODAL010009735.1:0-109010 GCA_025379985.1 Phyllomedusa bahiana | reverse complement strand
CCTCACAGCACAAGGGGTCCTTTTTCAAATCCCTGCGGGGAACCAAACCTTGGATTTTGTTTTTCTCTATATAAAAGCACAAACCCAATTGAGGTTTTTTTTTTTTAATTTATTTGCACTGTTTAATAATTTAAGGAGTACAGAGGACGGAGTAAATGACAGCCCCGGGGTTGAACATCATAGCTCCCCTGAGAGGAGAAGTGTGTCGACCAGGGACTGAGGACTCTCAGCTCGGGTCTTTTCCCCTGGAAAAGGGCTGAAAAAAATGGTCAAAAAGGACACTAAAAAAATACGGTCAGAATTTTTAAAAATAGAAGGGGAAAGTTTATTATTTATTTTGAAAGCTTCTCACACTTTTTACTTCATGGAAAAACCCCTTTAAACAGCTTGCTCTTTTCACTAAAAATTAAAAAAGCCATAAAACCCCCAATTTCCCCTATTTCCACCCAAATGAGAAGTCAAAAAACCAGAATTTAGCCTATTACACTGCTGTCCTGGGGGAGGAAAGTGCCGCTCTAATTCACCCGAGAGGGGTGTTGGAAAAACTGGGAACACTTTTTTGCCAGTAAAAAGGTTTGAATGGGGCAACTAAAACACAGCATGCTGCCCCTTGAAAGTCTATGGAAGCGACAAATAACATAGTACAGCGCTTGGCTATCTCCATCACTCCAACAGACCTATTCAATCGCTGCTCCGTTTGAACCCTTCCTTCCTTTTTATTTTTTGTAAATAATAATACAGACGTATGTATAATATACAATACGACTTATCTATAGGCAATGCAAAAATAAGACCTCCCATCCCCCGACCCTTCTATCATGATTTTACTGCGGATTTCATAAAATTTGCACAATCTGATGGAAATTTTTACCTGCAAATTTTCTGCATCAAATTCATCCTTTGTACATTCACCCTAAGGCACGTGTCAAATTGAATGCCCCTTGGCTGAATCCGGGCCACCATCATTTTTTTGGCCCACAAAAGCTTAGACACAAGTCTGGGTGCACAAGGTCTAGTTCTTTACTTTGTCCAGAGGATGCAGCCAGCCCATGCCAAAAGTGCAGAAGCCATCATGGATTTGGAAATCTAGCTGCCCTCACCCCCACAGTGATTCCCAAAATTTGCAGCTCTGAAAACCCCCTAAAACCCCCTCCAAAAGCATTGAAGCAATCTAATGTTGATTTTTGGCCCCTGCAAAAAACTTTTGATAACCCTGCCCTATGGCATGCATACAAAATCCCAGACCAGTGCCACATATTGTAGTAAAAATTAAAAGCCCATTTAGGGTCAAAATTATTAAAAAATTAAATTTTTGATAAAAATAATAAAAATTGTTAAAAAATTTTAAAAAAATTTAAATAACATACAGTAAAACCAGAATTTACATACACATAAAAAACGACCCCTACCATGTTTTTTCACCACTGACATGAAATGGGAAAAAAACCTTCCCTGTTTTAGGTCTTTTGGAACCAAAATTTCTATTTTTTCCCAAAATGCAAGAATAATGAAGAGGAATTGTTTAAGGCATTTTTATTACTTTTTGCAAAGTCAAAAATTTACATCATTTCATTATATTTGGGACAGCCTTAAACGTAGACTTGGGGCAAAGTTTTGGATCCCCTTTCCCAAAACTTTCCAAAAATTGGAGAATTTTGGCCCCTTTTCCCCTACGGGGTGCTGTAACTGCCATGTTTGAGGGCCCCTGCTCGCCTCCTTTTTTGCTTTGCCCATAATTTTAAAAAAGGATTTAGATCATAAATTTATGCATACCCAAAAAAAAAAATCAAAATAAAAAAAAGGGAACACAAAAAATACATTCTCATTCTCTCACATCAATGCAGAAATTAAAAAAACAAGTTGTATGATCCAAAATGACAAAATAAAAAATTGGTCACCTTTTTCCCTTGGGGTGTACATTTAAGGCATGTTCACAGGGTTATTTTGGGGGGATTTTGGGGCCCGTATTCCGCGCCGATGCGCGAAATACGGGACCAAATCCCCCTTTTTTTACATAATCCCCATTTTTATTAGAAATATGGATTCCATTCCTCTCCCCCGCTCGCAAAGTGGGGAGAAAGTGGGGGGCATGCACATTATTTTGGCGGAAAAAACGGCCCCTGGTAAAGAATTTCTATGAGGCCCGCGAGCTGCCGGCCCCCCCCCCCCGTACCGCGTTGGGGAAATTTTGGGCGAAATCCGTCCCCCAAATTTCAGGGGTGAAATGGGGGTGAACATGGCCCTTTCTGGCTAAACTATCCCCAAAGGGATTAAGGGAAAGGACTGGGAATCACTGCGCCCTTAATGGGTTTTAAAAAACCTCAATTTTCTTCTGATTCACTGAATCTTTAAAGCAAAAAAAGGGAAAATTTTTTCAAGCCCAAAACGTCACTACATACGGTTTTTGGGGGTTTTTCCCCCATCAGGGTAAGCAGAGCGATACTGGCTTGACTGGGGGGAGGGGAATATGGGTAGAGAAAGGGGAAAAATCTCCCCCTTATGGAGAGCACCAGTTAAGTAGCATGCTCACTGTAAGTACATCACCAGCGGGAGCTTCCCCCCACTTCGGCGCAGGTGCCCGCTCTATACATTTGAACAACTCTTTGCATAGAGGAGGAGAGTGCAGGGCAAAAGAACAAAAAAACTGTGGAATTTTTTTTTTCCATTCTTCTCCTCCCCAGAAAAAATGTAATAACAGTTTTCACTACATTTTATGTCCCCCGAAATGATGCCATTAAAAAATTACAACTTGCCCAAAAAACCCCTTTTAAGGGTTTCGTAAAAGAAAAATTCAAAATTTTGGTCTTTAATGATTTAAAAAGAAAATTTCACTATTGCCTTAAGGGTTTTGTTTCACACGGGTTTCCAGGCGAATTGGGGGGACGGATTTGCCCCAATTACCCGTTTTTTGTGCAGCAGGGGGGGGGGGGGCAGTGCCGCCCCCTAGAAATTCATTTTCCACGGCGACCCCCCGTGAAATTGACATGCACTTTTTTCTCCCCGCTCGCGAAAAACGGCGACGGGGAGAGGAACGGGAAACCATAGCTCTCTTTTTGGGATTACCGTAATACTGGGACGGTTTTCCCCCTAATTCGCGAATTACGACTGAAATCCGTCCCAAAATAAGCCTTGTGAACATAGCCTTAGCTGCACCCTCAGGGGGTTAGGTCTGTCTTTGTAAATTTTCCTTTTTGTTAAGCACAGCGTTTTTCTATTGCATCAGCCAATGTACTTTGCAATGGACTTACACGATTTCCCTCTTTTTAGAACATACAGTCCTATATAAAGAGAAGTCTGCTGGAGAAGGAATTGCTCTTTTTTGCTTATGACATCTTTGCAATTCCGTTTGTGGATCCTGTAAGTGAATGGGCAACGCATTTATTATCCAGAAATTTCAAGATTTTTCCTTTATGCTGAATGAACCAGTTTGGGAAATGCACTGTATGACGTATGCTGATTTTTTTGTGAAATTATTTTTTGACCTCGGTCTCATCACAAAGGCAACAATAAACCCTTCAGAGTTTGAAGGGGTTTTCTCACCACATTTAGCTTTAAACATGTAGGCAAAGATTAATGCCAAATACATTACTTTTCTGATTTTGCTTCTTTTCAGAGTCGGAGCAGTTCTTTTCTCCTGCTTGTTTACAGAAGGTTCCCTAGGTTACCGACCACCTCTCTACTCTAGCGGTGGCCAGGATGGTGATGTCACCGCCCGCTAGGTCTTATCAGGATCACATGAGCTTCATTATCTTTTACTAACAAATTTTAACCCTTTAGAGTTCTGTAGCCTTCTGCTCTGCTGTTAAAACCTCTCTATCACTAATGTCCCTCTAACAGGCTCAGCTAGGAATAGCAGAGCTGAAATGTCAGCCTGACCAGGAAGTGTGAGCCTGAAGCTGGCTGTGATGAGCAGATTCTGTGAAATAACCAGCTGAAAAAAAACCTTTAACTTTCATCTGCCAGACTGCACAAGGGAAATTAAATTGTCACAAGTCTGACCTAAAGGTAGCAGTAAATCTCCTGGTTTGCGCATGGATTTGGTGAATGTCTGTGCTGGGGAGTGGAGTCTAAGGAGCCTCCCAGTTTCTACTCTTTAACCCCTCTACAGGGATCCAGTCTTTGCTGCAGGTAACTCCTAGGTCAATATCCACAGCACAGTCTCTGCTATTGTCAGTTAACAATCCCTGCAGTACAGAAGGATCAGGAAATAATGTGGTCAGAAAGGCAGTAGGTCAGGCAGGTGGAGTTCAGTAGTAATGAAGTACTAGCCAAAGGTCAGGGCAGGCAGCAGAAAATACTGGTAGTTACTAAACAAGCCAGTTAAAACCAATGAGTATCAAAATAAATATGCTATTGTGTGAGACTAATGAGTAGAAATGTATTGCTCACGCAAATAAATGGAAGGGTCCCTTTATGGCTTGGAGTTAAAGGGTTGCTCTCACCATGCTGTTTTACAGAGCCACAGCCAGCTTCAGACTCACACTTCCTGGTTAGGCTGTGGGTGGTTCTATAACAGTGATTGGCATATCAGCTCTCCAATTCCTAGCTATTCCTGTCTCAGTGACATGACTGCAAGAGGTTTATATATGTAGTGCACAAAGCTACAGAGCTCTAAGGGTTTAAACTTTAAATGAGATAAATACACTCCTGTGATAGAGATAAGACTCAGCAGGGAGTAACTTACCATGGTCAGACAGTAGCTTGGAGCAATTAGATTAGAGAGAGAGCAGAGAGAGGTGGTTGGTAACAGAGCGACTTGTTTACACTAGCAGTAGATAAAATGTTCTTATCTCCTTAAGAAAGTAAAATCAAAACAGCAATGTATTTGGTAATAGTCTTCATTTACCTTTCCCTACAGGTTAAAAGCTAATCAATGTGGTGAGAAAAACCCTTTTAAGTCATAGGTGGAGGAGGATATTACTAGTGTGCACCGGCCCTTTAAAGAACCATGGACCAGTGTTCAAGTGGCCTAGAAGGCCAGGAAACATGATGGTACCACAGCCGGGAGGAATTGGGTTAGGCAGACACCTGTCGTCCAGAGAGGAGAATGGTCTCTGCATATCGATCCTCTGTTCACATTGTATAGCAATGTGCACGTCCACCTTATGAGCTGAGTTCTGGTGGACACACATGCTTTGTCAGCCTCCCCACAGCCAGATCTCTGCATTGTGATCATTTGATCACTGCAGGGAACTTAATAGAAGTAGCTTTCTGTTTGTCCAGGGGGCAGGAGCAGAGCCTCTGCAGTATTGTGGCATAGAGAGACTCCTGCTGTAGGGAAAATAAGAATGATCTACATTGTCTGCTGCCAGAGAAGGAAGGAGACTGATTCAGATAAACTTAAAGAAATTCTAAAAAAATATATTTTTTATGCTTTGAATGTTTTATACTGAAAACTACTTTAAAATGGCTACTAAGGACTCTTAGGTTATCCCACGAATTATATTTATACTATTTCAAGGGGGTTCTCCGGGACTGGGATCTTTTTATTTTATGAGCTCACAAATTAATTATGTTTGAATGTTGTAATTGATACTCATTAAAAACTAGTTTCCTCTTCTGCTTTGCAAAATCAAGAAGAGAGCTCCTTCCTGCATACCATATGATGTCCATTGATCACATGGCCTCAATGGACAATTTGTCATCACTCAGTGGGTGTGCTTTGAAGCCAAGCTCAGCTCAGAAACACTCCCCTGTAGTGGGTGTGGCCTGAGCAGAGAAAGACCTGGCTGGCTCTAGTGATTCATCAGCCGCAGACGGGCGGCTTTTCTTCACTGTTTGCAGAGAAAAGCCCTCCCTTAGCATTGACCTGTTCATATTCCGCCCCAAAAACCGGGCGGAAGAATGAACATGTTTTTCGGACCGCCGGCGGTCTAAAAAAAATGGCAGAAAATCTGTGCAGTGGGGACCGCTGCACGGATTTTCCATTAAGGTCGGTTGTAAAGTTTAACAGCTGGTTTACAGACTGCTTTCAAAACCGAAAACCATCTGTAAAACCGGCTGAAAAACCGGCCGTGGGGACATGTCCTAATAACTATATGTACATAGTGACTCATCACTGCTAGCTGCTAGAGTCTAGCTGCCTTCATTATTTTGTACTTTTTACCTCTTAATAGGAGGTAAGGTAGACCTTTTCACCTAGTCAGAAAACTTGTTTGATTGACTGAATGTGCATTAGGACCTCTAAGATGATCTAGCGGCAGTCAGAATAAAGTCTGCTTACTGCTCTTTATATAGTAGTGGTGGCAGGGTAAAGTGTCATGAGATGTTGCCATGAGATCACTGGGTGCAGGGATGATGACACATCCCCTACAGCAGGCACACAGCTTGCTCATGATCAAAAACTGATTGCTGTGGGAGATGTCACACTACTCCCCTTTCTTGGATGCTAGATAGGCTATCCAGTGTACAGGAAAGAAGGGTGATGCCACATTCCCCACACCAGTCAGAGTTACAATGATAGGATAACCGTGTACCTGCTGTAGGGGGTGTACAGCACATACAAATATAAAATTTGGTTTACATATTTCTATTTGTACATGTATTACATATAATATAGGTGTGGAAAGAATGTTTTTTTTACCATGTTACAAACTGTTTGGTGCACTGTATTATAACACAGCTTGGTGCAGGCAGGGCCGTTCCTAGGCTAAATTTCACTCAGGGCGAGGTGAAGAAATTTCGCCCTCCCACCCCGGAACATAAGGCGCCACAGTGCGCCACATTGCATCACCATAAACCAAAGGCAAAATATACAAAAAGCTTTACCACAATCTGCTACATATAAAATTACTAGATAATAGTCATACAGTTACCAAATAACACCGCTACACCAACCAGAATCCCAAGACCACTAAGACCACATATCGCCAGCATACAGTGACCGAATAATACCACCACACCATGAACACATATCACCACCATATAGTGACTGAATAATACAAACTGACCATTACTGAATACAAACCATTATACTTCAACCAATATTACCGGCATACAGGGACCATACAGAGATGGATACCAGCTGTACACAGGTTCTGCAGACATATAAATGATTAGAGTAAAGTTATATCTAGTGACTCACATGAGACATCTCTGACGAGGTGTCTTTCTCTACTTCTTCTTATCCATCTGTCCCAGATGCCATGACGACTCATCCTGACTCTTCACACTAAAATTTACAAGACAAAAATCATAAGACTCCTCCCTTAATCAGCACTTCTCTACAAATTCCTACCTCTGTACAAACTCCCCATCTATAGCACTTCATATGGTAGCCAGGTGGTAGCCCCCTATAGCCAGGTGGTAGCCCCCTGTAGCCAGGTGGTAGCCCCCTGTAGCAAGCTTGATGCCCTGTAGCAGTTGATGCCCCCTGTTGCCAATGATGCCCCCTGTGCAATGATGCCCCCCTGTAGCCAGTTGATGCCCCCTGTCGACAGTAGATGCACCACTGTAGCCAGTAGATTCCCCCCCTGTAGCCAGTAGATTCCCCCCCCCTGTAGCCAGTAGATGCCCCCCTGTAGCCAGTAGATCCCCCCCCTGTAGCCAGTAGATGCCCCCCCCTGTAGCCAGTAGATGCCCCCCCTGTAGCCAGTAGATTCCCCCCCTTGTAGCCAGTAGATGCCCCCCCCTGTAGCAGTAAGATGCCCCCCCCTGTAGCCAGTTACGATGCCCCCCCCTGTAGCCAGTAGATTACCCCCACCTGTAGCAGTAGAGGCCCCCCCCTGTATCCAGTAGATGCCCCCCCTGTAGCCAGTTGATGCCCCCTGTAGCCAGTAGATGCACCCCTCTGTAAGCAGTAGATTCCACCCTCCTGTAGCCAGTAGATGCCCCCCCTCCTGTTAGCCGTAGATGCCCCCCCTCCTGTTGACAGTAGATGCCCACACTCCTGTAGCCAGTTAGATTGCCCCCCCCTCTGTAGCCAGTAGATGCCCCCCCTTCCTTTAGCCAGGTAATGCCCCCCCCATCCTGTAGCCTGTAGATCGCCCCCCCCTCCTTAGCCAGTAGATGCCCCCCTCCTGTAGCAGTAGTTGCCCCACCACCTCTGTAGCAGTAGATGCCCCCCCCCCATCCTGTAGCAGTAGATGCCCCCCCCCTCCTGTAGGCAGTAGATGGCCCCCCCCTCCTGTAGCCAGTAGATGCCCCCCCCCCCTCCTGTAGCCAGTAGATGCCCCCCCTCCTGTTGCCAGTAGTTGCCCCCCCCCTCCTGTAGCCAGTAGATGCCCCCCCTAGGTGCACAGTAGATGCCCCCCTCTGTAGCCAGTAGATGCCCCCCACTCGCTGTAGCCAGTAGGATCCCCCCCCCCCCCTGTAGCCAAATGCCCCCCCCCCCCTGTAGCCATAATGCCCCCCCCCCCCCTGTAGCCATATCCCCCCCCCCCCCCTTACCATAACCCCCCCCCCCCTCCTGACCATAATCCCCCCCCCCCCTTTAGCCTAATCCCCCCCCCCCTTGTACAGTAATCCCCCCCCCCCCCTGTAGCCATAGATGCGCCCCCCCCTCCCTTACCAGTAACCCCCCCCCGTACCCATAGATGCCCCCTTACGCTGCATAGTCCCAATCTTACCGGCCGGGGCCCAAGTGCCGCCGGGGAGACCCGCGTCGCGGGGGGGCACGGGAAAGCCGGCCCCCCCTGTGACGTAACAAGGGGAAGACAGGGGGGGAACGATCCGTCCCCTTCCCCCCGCCCCATGCGGCCTGCGCGACTGCAAAAAAACGGGGGCATCCTCCGGGGGGCGAGGCTTTGGGGGTCGCGGCGCCCCCCCCGGGGACCGGGGGGGCCTTGCGCCCCGGGGTATGCCCCCTCGCCGCCCCTGGGAAGGGCCCTGGTGAGGAAACTAGAAAGTTAACTGGAGCGAGATCGACATGAGGGTTACATTGACGGGGATGATGTAAGGGTGTACGGGGGCGGGCGGGACAGGCTAGGGGGATTAGGGGAAAAAGGTGGAGGGAAGCCCTAGATTGTAAATGGATTCTGGAACTTGTAGGAAAGCGCTGCAGGAGAACTATTCCCACAAGCAGGAAGTTTTACTGATCTTATGATCGATAAATAAGGAGGCAAAAGAAACAAATGAAGGTAGTGGAATAAATTTACTTGGACATATAACTGCTTTTTATAGTGTTCTGTGAAACCATTAAACTCCAGGATAACCCCTTTAAGTAATAATTTGTTTCCTCTCTGGAGGATACTTGGACACCTGAAAGTGTCATACCTAAAAGATTGAGAGAAAAGCAAAAGTAAGATCATATCATTTATGACATTCTTTTTTCATACATTGTGGGCAACATGTAGGAAACTTGGTGCCGGCACACCAGTTATAAGTCGATATAGAGGAGTGTAGAATATAACAGTATGTAAGAAAGAGTGTTTTTGTATAGCAGTTTTGCACCAAACTTTGAAAATTTTTTGGCGCATTCAAAAGTGTCATGTGTTGTGCAGACTGCGCCAACTTTTGGCAAACGACTATTCATACATCTGTCGGAGAGGGCTACAACAGTTTTTGGGCTGAAAGCACGTCAGAAAACTGGCACAGCCCGGTTCATACACGTCACCCTTTATTCTTATGCATTGATTTCCTCTTTAAACATGGGTCTATGCAGAGACGTAACGTGAAGCTCCTGGGCCCTAATACAGAAAAGGAAATTGGGACCTCAGCTACCATGTGTTATTTATAATACTGGTGTCTACCTATGTGGCAGGAGAGTTTTTGGGCCCCCCTCAAGCTGCAGGGCCTGGTAGCGACTGCTACCTCTGCACCTGCTATGGCTACGTCCCTGGGTCTATGTACTATAGCGGCAGCTAATGCGGCTGCCTTAAGGCCCCTGGATCTGGACTCTCTTAAAAAGCGGTGAGAAATATGAAGCAATTCCAATGTCCACGTGTGCTGCAGTATTAGCAGACAAGGTCCTGAAAAGGGGACACCAGAACCCATGTGGCAGATGGTTAAAAGTATAATCATATTAGGCAGCACCTGAAAAGGGTCCATTTTGTGTCTCTGCTATTGGACCTTCCTCTCGCAATTTCTGCCATTGTGTCACCAATATATAGAAGTCCTGGAGTTCTTTCCTAAGACACCAGGATACCACAGAACAGGTGAGAGATGTCTGATTGTTGGTGGTTCCAACACTGGGATTCCCATGATCGCTAGAACGGGCCTGGAGTCCCCCAGCCTTCCTAGGAAGGCTTTGAATGGAGCAGAACCCCAGCTATAAATGTCATTAGTGGCACAACCCTTCTAAGTATCTTATCTGGATGTGTCTTAGTTATATGGTTTTGTAAGAAATTTGGTTGCTTGGTCCAGAAACTTTTTCCAGAAACACATGAGGCTAAGAAGCATCTAGAAGTTTTGGTCACTTAAAATTTGACTTATAGATATTTTGTTTTTGTGCTGTGTGGGATTTATATCCAAACTGGTGGAGATTGGTTTATCCTATATTGAGAAACAGTTACACATTAGATTTTGTTATATGTTCTCCTTTCAGAGTGGAACGAGAAACTGCGGTCAGGATATCAGAGGAGATTGGCAACTTGATGAAAGAAATTGAGAATCTGGTGGAAGAAAAGACTAAGGAGACCTTTGACCTTACAAGAACTGTAAGAGAAGGTAAAATGCTCAGAATGTCACTAAAAAGAGCAAAAAAAAAAATGTTTTTACCAGAAAATAAAGGTGCCGCTGCATGTAGATTAATATGTGCAATTTCCTTACACACAATTCAGTAGCTCTTATGGAGTTGTCTGACCACGTGTCTGCCTCTCAAACTTTTACACGGTCTGTGCTGTAGTTGGAAGCAAACTCGGACTGGCCCACAGGGGAATAGGGGAACCCCTGGTGGGCCCCTGAGCATGGCAGGCCTAAAGTTGTTTTTTAACAGCATATACATCTTGGAAGAGGTAAAAAAGCAGAGAAAGCGAGGCAAAAAGCAAGAGAAAGAGCATAGGAGGCATGTTCAGTCATTTACAGTAGCTGTAGGGTGGGTCCCTAAAATAAACTCCATCGGTGGGCCTAGAAACAGCTCAACTGGTGGGTCCCTAGAGTCAGCTTAACCTGTGGGTCCTCGGCGCCCTATTCCAACACTGGTTGAAAGAAAATGTTAGAGATCTTAAAGACGTTGCCCGGTTAATTTTTTTTTCACTTTAATTAGACTCACTTCTGCCTAAACAGTCTTTATAGACTTTATTGAAATTATATGTAACGTATTTTCCATACCTTAAGACGCACCGGACCATAAGACGCACATAGGTTTTAGAAGAGGAAAATAGGGAAAAAAATTTGAAGCAAAAAGTGCTGGCTGAAGTGTAGTTTTTATTGATACTATTTTGGGATAGATGCGACTATTTGATCATTTTTTATTCCAATTTATTTGGGATATGAAATGACCAAAAAACATAATTGTGGTGTTTGGAATTTTTTTTCTTCTATGGTGTACAGCCGGCTTTTTACGAAAATTCCAACAAAACCGCTGTGTATTTACAGCATTTTTGGAAAATAGCACTATGCAATTTGAATAAACCCTAAGGGTATGTTGACACGGCGTGTTGGATCTGTTTGGCATCCGAGAAACGCATCCAAAAGCACTGGCGTAAAACACATCCAGCACGCAGTTGCATGTTTGGTTGCAGCAGGATCGCACCCTATTGTTTTAAATAGAGCGTCTGCTGCGTCTTTCGGACCAAGAATTGACATGACCATTCTTTGAATGGATCAGAAAGACGCATGTAAACGCACATCGGTGATCACTCGACTTAACACCGATGCGTGTTTTACATTGAAACAAATGTAAATCACATTGCACATTGTTAGATGCGTGTTTGGGTCCGTTTAGGGTCCGAAACACAGATACAAACACACATCTAAAAACGGATCCAAAATCCGATCCAACACGCCGTGTGGACATACCCTAACTTTTCACTTCTGTGTTCGAGCCATTCATGATCTGGTGTCCTGTTCTGCAGGTGGTCCAGTTTTATTTGATGAAGTCAGTGTAGTGATGAACTCAAAGAGCCTCAACGGATCGCAGAGAGTAGTGACTGATGGGGTCATCTCTGAAGACGAATGTCGGGAGCTGTTACGTCTTACTAATGTAAGTATCACTTTCTATTACTTATCACTAAGACCAATCAGTCTGAAGTGTAAGAAGAACTCACTTGCACCTTGGCTATCTCATAGGCTGCAGCCTCAGCAGGTGATGGATATCGGGGGACAACTTCCCCTCATACCCCGAATGAGAAATTTCACGGAGTAACTGTGTATAAAGCACTGAAGGTAAGTCATGCATTCATTACCTATGAACTAGGCAGGAACGTCCCCACAGGACAGATTTGTCTCTCTACATTCCTGAAAACTTAGGTTAGGGGTATTCCAATTACATTGATTGGCTATAAACCTATAGACTATTACCAAATACATTGCAGTTCCGATTTTGCTTCATTTCAGAATTGCAGCGTTTCTTATCTCCTGCTGGTTTACCGGTTTCCTAAGTTACCAACCACTTCCCTCTGCTCTTGCAGCTTCCAGGATGGTGATGTCACTCTCTGCTGTGTCTTATCAGCAGCACAGAAGCTTGTTTGGTGTTTTTTTAAGTGACAAACATTAATCCTTTAGAGCTCTGTAGCCCTTTGTCCTACTGTTAATAACCCTCTAACAGGTTCAGTTAGTAATAACATAGCTGAAAGGTCAGTCACTGCTGTACAGCCACCCACAGCCGAAACAGCCTGGAGCTGGCTGTGAAATGCAGGCTCTGTGAAACAACCAGATAGGAAAACCCCTTTAACTGATGAACAAATAGTCTTGATGAAGTTTTCTTTTTTTATTACTTCCATCACTGATGTCAAAACTACAGTCTGCGCTAATTGTGTTCATAATTTGTTTTGTATTTAAATTGCTTTTAGTTGGGGCAAGAAGGAAAGGTCCCACTGAAGAGCGCTCACCTCTACTACAACGTTACAGAGAAAGTGAGGCGTGTGGTAGAGTCCTATTTCCGCCTGGATTCTCCACTGTACTTCTCCTACTCTCACCTGGTCTGCCGTACCGCCATCGAAGGTGAGGTCACATCAAAAAGACCCATTATTATAATTAATGAACTTTGGATTGGGTCAGTGTCCCGTATCCATGGGACTTTCAGTGTGTTGGATACTCTGGACCTAGATCCAGCACGTATCAGCTCAGTCCTACTGGTTTGGTGTAGATTAGTTTTGAACTTCGGATTCGTGCCAGGACGATCTGTCCTGACCTGAATTTTGAGCAACCAATCTACAGCCTGCAGGAAAATCTTAAAACCAATCAGAATCCTTCCAGGTAGACAGGAAGAAGGAAATGTATTATACATTTTGTTTTTCCTGTCTGACTGATGGAAGAATTCTGATTGGTTTCCCGATTTTCTTGCAGACTGACGATTGGTTGCTCAAAATTCGGGTCGGGCTGAATTGACCTGACATGAATCTAAAGTACAAAACTAGTACTGATACATTGAAGAGCTGGTCCATTGACCTGACCATGGAGCGCAGCCAGTAGCTCATTCTTGCTACTTCCACTCCTTCCATCTTAATCAACTAAGTGGAGATTTCACAGTTCATCCCTTGTTACGAAGAGCAATTGTGGCATTAAGGGACTTAAGGCAAATTGCTCCTTCTGGTGATATTTATAGGAGTGGTGGCTCTCACGTATTGACTTGTATGAGCCCTGCTACATTCTGGGGCACCTATCCTTAAAATCTTAAACTTGAGCATCAAATGTAGGTGATCGGAACACACGGTCACCCGACAGAGCCCGGGGAACAGCTGCACAGTCAGCCCTGGGGACCTAGAGTGGCCCCAGAGCTGTCTGTGTATGAAACCAGTGACCAGGACACACTCTGTGCTGTCCAGATCACTGCCTGTGTCATAGTGACACAGATTAGAATGTATTAGCATATATGAATATGCTAATACATTACTAAGTGTTTAAAAAAAAAAAAGTAAAACAGTTCTCCCTTCATGGGATTAAAAAAAAAGTAAAAAAATATAAAAAGTGTAAAAAAAAAAAGATGAATAAAAAAAATTAAAAATAAATATTTAATAATAATTGTGCATACATTACACACAAAAAAAACCCTACACATAGGTATCTTAACCACCGTAATAACCTGTAGAATTAATCTAACAAGTTATTAAGTGTGAAATGAGAATGGTGTAAAAAAATGTGAAAAAAAATTCTGCAATAATATAGAAGTGAACTTAAACTATTCCCCCATAAAGTACAACTTGTCCCGAATAAAACGAGGCCTCATCCAACTGCGTCATTGAAAAAATAAAAAAGTTACAACTGTTGAAACGCAAGGAGGCAAAAACTAAAAAAAAATGTTCTGGTCATTAACTACTTTTCAGGCCTGGGACTTAAGAGGTTAAAGGCACTTCCACTTATAAGATCATTGTGTAACAAACATCACAGAATAAACCACAGGCTCTATCCAATCTGTCCAAAAACCATTGGACATTTTGGTCCTTACTGCACCGTTCTCAGCAACCTCACCAAAAATGGATCAAGAGAAACCAGGATTCAACATCTCACCAAAAGAAATTTATACCTGGTTAAAAACTCATAATTTATTGATATACATTAAAAATACATAAATCAGTCCCTATATGATTTAGATCAATTTCTCTAAACATACAAAGTAGAAGGCACAATAATACAATATGACTTAAAAAGATATAAATATAGTTATATACTATATAGTGAGCATTGCCTGGCCTATAAAATTCCTTAGCCCTGCTAGTGGTCTCCACAATAAGAAACAGTCTCCACACACTTTACGCCGAGTGTTTTAGAGGTACATGCTGGCTCGCTCTGTGCGGGCTCCCATAGACATTCACTTTCCGGGTAGAAGTGACATGTCACTTCTTTCTCCTGGCGCGTAATGCGCGTCAGGAAAGTGGGAGGTAATCACAGCTCTCATTGACCGTATTTGCAGGTGCATAATTTGGGCATTCTACAGCGCAATTACCTGCCGAATTATGCCCCGCAAAGACACCATGTGAACATACCCTAAGAGCTTGTGTTTAAATATATGATTTTTATTTATTTTTTTAACCTGGAAATAATGTCACGCCAGTCTATGGGCTCTGTCTGGTTTTGCAAGTCCACCCTTTTCATTAATTTTGGCTGAGCTGCAATGTCATGGTCAACAGTAGCATTATTTCTGGGGGATCTCCCAGTCCCCGCCGCTGCCGCTTTACTCCCCGTGTGTTGCATCATCCAATGGCAACAGTAGAGGATTGGATTACATTCATTGACTATGCAGCAACAACCTCTGCTGATAGACGGCATGAGGCACAGGAAGTGAAGAGGAGCGGATCTCGGGGTGCTACAGAACAGGGTGGTCACCAGGTGTTGGGTATTAATGTTAGTTTTAAAAACTGAAACAGCCCTTTAAGGTTTGTTATATATAAAATTAAAAAATTGCTGGTTCTTCACTGTTTTGGAGAAGGCGGCAGAGAGGATTTTTAATCTCTACCGCCCTGCCCTGATCCTGGCTCACACAATATATCAACTTACAAAGAAAACACTTGGTGAGATCTTATGATAAGTTCCAAGACTTGGTCTACACTCTTCTTGAAAGAGATCCTCCACCAAAAATTTAGTGGGATCATACAATGAATTCCAATAAGTGTGTCGACAATCCTCTTGAAAATGATCCTCCACCAAAGTTGTAGATGAGATAAGTAGGGAAAGGTTAGGTAGCCCTAGATACAAACTAATACAATCCTAATAACAGGGCAATCACCCCGAAAAGGGCGGCCCCACTAACAAACTTTCCCATCTCGCCTTCTTATACCCAAAGGTCCCAGTTCTGACGGGTTTCCCCTTTTTTATAAAAGGTTCATCAGGGGACTAAATGCCAGAACTATATAATTTGCAAGAAGTTGGGTCACATGATGCAAATGATCCACTACTTGTGTGGACCCGCTCACCTTTTGTGATTCCAATCAACTCCGAACACCTTTATCAGCAGTATACTGGAACGTGTTAGCTATAGGACGCAGTAGAAGAGTGAAGAATTCAGCTAACTTTTAAAGGCTGTCACGGGTGTCCCTGCAACCCCCCCGTGTCGGGTCGCAGGCACACCCGCACCCCAGCGGCGTCTCTCGCTGCGAGCAACACCGCGACCCGGTCCTCAGGCTGCGGATGCGCTCGCAGCTCTGTTCACTTACCTCGCCACGCTCCTGCTGTGCTTCGGGCGCGTGCTTCTGCTGCAGCTCAATTTAAAGGGACGGCGCGCCGGTGATTGGTCTCACCGGGCGCTGACCCTATTTAAGCCCTGCTTCTTCCTCATCACATTGCCGAATCGATAGTGCCCTGTGCCTTGAGAGGAAGCGTTCCCATTGTGTCTTTGCGTTTACTGTGTACCGTTCCATTGCCTCCGTCCCTCGACCACGAACCATTGCCGCCTGTCCTGACCTTCCTGCCTGTCCCCGACTACGAGCCTGCTTTACGATTTTGTACCACGCCACACCTCGGCCGCCACCGCAAGCAAGTCACGTCAGGGGTAGCGACCTGGTATCAATCCTACGCAGCAAGTCCACGGGCTCTGGTGAAAACCGGACCTACTTAGACTCCGCTCCCTGGCGTGGCTTACACCATTGCTTGCGGTGATCCAGAGGATCCACATCCTCGGATTTCCTCTGGGTAAGCCGATCCTGACAGAGGCTAATTGAGTATATCTGATGGTAAGCTTTCGAGACCTGTCTGGTGAAAAGAGCTAGTACTCTTGAAAGCTTACCATTAATTACTCTAAGTTAGCGTCTGAAAGGTATCGCCTGATTTTTTTTTTATGCTTTTCTATTGGACCTTTTATCATGCAAATAATATTTGAAAATAGTAATTATTTTTCCCAATCCAATCTTGCCACAAAGGAGTTGGTATTCAGCAAATATGGTTTCAATCCAAAAAGAAAAGACTGTCCAGCGGGATCAAATAACAGCTACTTTATTAGAGAATTAATCCACCACGCTTTTGCATTTCGGACGAAGTCCTTGCTCACAACTGAGCAAGGACTTCGTCCGAAATGCAAAAGCGTGGCATCTATTGCCTCACTCTCTTGTGGTGGATTCATTTTCTAATACAGTAGCTGTTATTTGATCCCACTGGACAGTCTTTCCTTTTTGGATTGAAAGCATATTTGCCTTTGGATCGGTCTCAGCCTACGGTGTCCGGAGCTAGGGCTGGTTACCTGAGGACCGAAGCTGCAGGATGAGCTCTGCTTTTGATATTGATATCTTTTGATATCCGTATTTCATACTTTCACTTATTATGTGCGTTAAGCATGACAACAGTCACTTAACGGGTCTCAGGACCAAACTACATATCTAAGGTGATCTCTGTGCAGTTAATGACTGATGGTAGTCTCTAATTCAATATCCATTATATTTTAGAAAAACAAGCTGAACGGAACGATTTGAGCCACCCTGTACATGTTGATAACTGCATTCTGAATGCGGAAGCATTGATGTGTATAAAGGAGCATCCCGCATATACGTTCCGTGATTACAGGTAATTCTCCCTCAAATTTCATTCATTCCCCATAATTTATACAGAGCTAACATCATCTGTAAAATAGTACATGGACCGAAACTAGATACCATCATTTTCAATCTAGAAGATGTGCCTTTAGCATGAAAAATATCTTGCAAAAAAGTAAACGAGTCATATAGTCTGCAGTTAGGGGGGGTCCTATCACTGCCAGACCCCTTTCAGTCCTTTTTTTTTTTTTTTTTTTTAAATGAGCTTGACACTCACACTCTTTTAAGTAATCCTTTTTCCCTGTGAAAATACCGAAGTCGGGAGCCTCTCCTCTCATAACTCTGCTTGTCTGTTTCCTCATGTTATTACTCTATTCATCTTTCAGCTGGTGTTACCAATTGGGGGCGGTGTCCCAGCCCAGTCTGACATTGTCCAATCAGTGCTGACAGAGCCGTGTGCAATGGAAAGCCAACTGAACATATTCAATAATACATTCTAAAAAGGAATAATAAGGAACAGCACAACACAGATTATAACAGATGAGGCTCCAGAATTGTAATTTCACAGGAATATTCCGAACGTCCACATCCTGTTTAAAGTTGTGTCTCACGTAGACAATTTGATGCATGTTTGATAGAACCCATGTCCCACTTCTGAATAGGGAGAGACTCGCTCGTCTCAAATAGTAAGCCAAGAAGGTAGACCTGCACTTATCAGACATTGATGGCATAACCAATCAGTATGCCCTAATGTCTATGGTGGAAATTCCCCTCTAATGATCCAGCAGAGCTCTCCTAAAAAGCTCTGTCTAATCACTGAGAGGCTGCTCATAGCTACACAGTTCTCTCTGCCACTGATCTTCAGTGTGTACATCACATTTAGTCTACCATCATGGAGAGAGAACTGTGCAGTCACTCCTAGCAGTTCCTGCCCAGCAATGACTTGTAGGAGCGGCTCAGGAGAGGAAGCTGCACGTTGTGTTCACTTTAAATACAGCACATTGTGCTGTAAACTGGAGGTAATGTAATATAACCCACACTCCTACATTCTCTGCCCATGTCGCTTCTCTACTCACCCGATCCCTGACTGTCTCCCTCCATTTCCTCCTCTTCTCATCACGCCCTAAACTAAATTATAGAAACAAACTCCATCATCTTTCCACCATCCAACTCTACCCGCCTGCCCCTATCTCTCAATTACAGTCAACGCTCCTACACTTTCGCACCTCTCCACAAGTCCGCTGTCTTGGGGTAATCCTAACTCTGCTTGATCCATTTCAAACCACACATCCAAACCCTCACCGCAGCCTGCTGCCTCCACCTGAAAAACATCATCTCCGGCATCCGCTTCATCAATCCTTGGCATTACACTACAAAAATGCTGGTCCATGCCTTGTCAGCTCCCCCTAGACTCTGCACACATCCTTCGCAGTGGCCTCCACTAGCACCCTCGCGCCCCTCCAATCCAACCTTAACTCTGCTGCCCGTCTTATTCCACCTATCGCCTCGCACCGTCCTCTGCTCACCCCTCTGCCAGAGCCCTTCACTGCTTTCCCATTCCCACGAATTCATTTCAAAGCTAGCTAACATGACCTACAAGGCTGCTCCACGAACTCCGCCCCTCCATACATCCTCCCTAATTTCCAAATATCTCCCCCCAACGCACTCTCCGCTCCGCACAGTCCTCTCCTCTGCGCGCCCCTACAGCTCCTCACACAAGCATACAACCTCTCCAAAGACTTCTCCCGTCTTCACCCACACTCTGGAACCTCACAGCCCCAACAATCAACTCTCCTCCACGTTCATCCAGCTTCAAACATCAACCTGAAAACCCATTCTCTTTAGCTTGCCTAGAACCACCTTCACTAAACTTGTCACTAATTCCCCACAGTCATGTCCCCCTCACCTCCTGTCTCATCCCCCTCCTTTTAGATTGGAAAGCCCCGCGGTAGGGTCCTCTCCTCCTCTGTCGTGGCCAATTGTCATTTATCCCTTATCACTGGTTGCTCTTTGACTTAGTATGTATGTAACCCCCTCGAATGTACAGCGCCCTGGAATCAATGGCGCTTTAAAATAAATAATAATAATAATAATAATTGTGAATCACGAAAACAGCATCACAATAGTAAGTTTACACCTTCTATTTCTATTTTCTTAACCAAGACCATCCGATGAACATTACAATTCTAAATGTTGGTGTCATCAGTACAGCGGCCTGTTCTTAACCCCAACTAGAGCGAAGATTAGGGGAGTGCTATAGGAAGCTGCTTCTTCTAGTATTGAGAGATCTGACTATCACTATTCCTGCAAACTTATAAGATAAAAGATTTTTTTAAAAGGTTAACAACCTCCTTACCACCTCCCACTGTGTTAAAATAGTAAATGAACCCATACTGACCTCTCCCATCAGAGCCCCACGGTTCCTCACTGAATGACATCTCGTGCAAAGATCACATGACTTCAAACCATATTCACATACTCATTATAGCACTGACCACATGTCAAGTGATTGGCTGCAGCATCATGTGATCCATGAACGTGATGTCACCAGTGAGCTTTGGCAGCGCTGGAACGGGGGTGACAGGAGAGGTAAGTATGGGTTCATTGTCTATTTTGGCACAGTGGGAGGTTGATAAAAGTCTTAGAAAACCTCTTTAGACCATAACAGCAATATGGCTATAGCAGTAGCTGGAATAACATGAAAACAAACAGGGGGATCATATTCTGAATAAGAGCAAATGAAGGAATCTCAGATATAACTTATTATGTACCCTTAAAATATAGAATACTAAAGATGCTAATGCAATATTCATGACTTTATTGGCGTCAAATGTGCCAAGAGCAGCACAGAAGAATTTTTTCATGGCACTAATGTACTAACCATGTATGAAATATTTTTTCCCCTATATAGTCGTCTAATTTGAATCCTTCCTATAGTCCAGTGCATCATAAACTACAAAAAAGCTACGTAAACTCATCCACTTCCCCAATGTACGACACCATGTTATTCCTTTGGCCAGTTAGCCCAAATGATTAGCCACTTTTTTGTTCCCTCATTGGGAGTCATCGAGGTTAGAGAGAGTCACAGTTGTGGCGCTATAGCCGATAAACACGTAACCTACGATTTTGTTTGTGAATTGAGATGTTTCAGCACTCTTATCGTTACTGAGTTATTAAGCCGCTGCTTGTCCACATGGCCTGTAATGTTAGGAAGAAACAGTCATAGTAATTTATCTAATACTGTTAAAAGAAAAGACTTTTTCCTGGGGCCAAATTGACATGTGAAAACAAATTTCAGCTGATAGGGGCCAAAAACAATTCTAGCAGCCATGCAGCATAGTGACAGGGAACATTGACCCTCATTTATGAAAACTGTCTAATAAGAATATCTTTGTTGCCCATAGTAACCAATCAGCTCAAGCAACCAAACAAAACCTGCTTTCATTTACCCGACACCTAAAATGAAAGGCTGATCGTCTGATTGGTGCTTTGGCACTAATTGGTTGCTATGAAACTCTGATTGTTTTTATCTTGTCCCAGAATCATTCCTGACCTATAAAATGCCTTACCCTGCTATGGCGCCACAAAGAAACAGCTTCACGGAGGCCGTATTTACGATGCGTACTTTGGTGTATAAAACATTGTCCGCTATACGCGTGCTTTATAATCCGCACTGGCTCACTCTGTGCCCGCTCCCATAGATGTTCACTTTCCAGGAAAAAGTAAAACGTCACCTCTTTCTCCCAGCGCTCAATATGTGTCGGGAAAAATGGAGTAATTTATAGCGCTCAAATGATAACTATAATACCATATTTGTGGCTAGAATTGCAGCCTCTATTCACCTCTCCCTTTGGCTCCTTGGAACCCATGAGGATGTTGTGAGGAGAAACCTGTCCATGATTTCATTGTCTTAATAGTAAAAAGCTGAATTTTTAACCTCCTATTCTTTCATTCTGTTTCAGCGCCATATTGTATTTAAATGGAGACTTTGAAGGAGGACATTTTTATTTCACAGCGACTCCAGAATCCCCAGAGTTGGATGCAAAAACCATAACCGTAAGTATTCTTTTTTGCTTAACATTCATATTATTTAGATTAAAAATATCACTATATAACATCAAAATACATTTTTTAGCTAATATGAATTTAAAAGGAAATACAAGACTTTGACATTTTTTTTTCTTAATGAACATCGCCACACCTTCCTCAGCATCGAGTGGTATAGCAGCTCAGCCCTTTCACTTTTAGATAGAAGCAGCCATGTCTATTAATCACATAAAACCTCTTTAATGGACACATTGTTACGCCATGTGTTGCTGGATAATACTATGAACCAAGCTTTACTCTAGCTGAGGTAAAGCCACAAGTGTGTCGATGGAGGATCTCATCTGAAAGAAAAATCCCAGGCGGAAGGCCGTCACCAAGGGCCAGAGATGCGCCGTGCTTGTGGTTTACCTGATCCCATGCACAATTGAAGAGAATACAATGGCGAATCGCTATTGTACAATCATAAGGACCCTTTATATGTCCTCAAATGTGGACTATTTACAGAACATCTTGAGTATTCTGCCCCATGAGGTATAATTACCTGCAAGCTAAGCGATTGGGAACTTTGTCTGTAAAGCCGGGTTCACACGGTGTATTGTGGGACCGTATATTTACGGGCCGCAAACGCATCTGTAGCGCTTTTGAAAGTACGACGCTCTGTCAACACAAATTTCAACAACACAAATGTTGATGGAGCAAAGGACTCCCACTTCTTTGCCTTTCGGGCTCTCCATTCCTACAACCTGCTGTGACACTAAGCTCAGTGCCATCCAGCGCAATCACCTGGACTTGAAGTCTCTAATGCAACAACTGTTATTCAAGTTGTAAGTGTTTTTTGGTCTCATATTCAAAATGTGAAAAGCAGATGAGAGGACTGTTTTAAATTCAATTCAAAATGATCCCCGAAATTTATTGCCATTCAGATTCAACACTCTCGGATTGTGGCATTAACCCTTTGTAGAGATACACATTTTTGCAAACTTGTGTAAACTCTGAAAATTTCGACTATGACATCTAAAGTTGAGAGAGTCTCATTTAGTTCATTTAAACAAAATCTCAAATGTTATGTTCCTCCTGAAATTTCAACCAAAAACCAAATATCCCTAACTTTTTGTTAGTAGTGTATCTAGCACATACATTGTACAACATGGTGCAGTTGCTCGGTTTGTTGGAGTTTTATTCTGCCTAAATTTCAAGAGGTCGTCCACTTAAAAAAAAAAGTCAATAAAATTGTGACCAAAGTGGGAAAAATAAAAAACCTGATACTTACCTAGCTCTTCCTCCTTTCCCTCGCGACGCCGAATTTGATGTCTCCGTACCGCTTCTCTTCACTTCTGGTTCTCCAAGTCCTCATGAAAAGAGGCTCACACGAGGAATGAATGTAGCAACAGCCTCTCCTCTGTGTTGGAATGAGAACTCTAGAAAGTCAATAGAAACCTATCGCCAGATCTTTGAGCCAATGGACAGCTAGGTAAGTATATATATTTTTTATAATTTTTTCTCCATCCTGACCCCAATTGTTTTGTCTTTTTAGTGGACAACTTCTTTAACCTCATATTAATATATATGTGGAATGTAGATTTCACTATAATCATTAAATTACTGCCAAAAACACCCTGAAAAAAACTCCTGAAAAAAACACAAAAAGCAGTTAAACCGCACCTAATAATTCTGCCATAACTGATTATTTGAAAGAGAACCCTATGACCCGTTTCTCACTCTGATTCTTCATAGGAGCGAATTCAAGCAGATGACCTGATAAAGATGCTGTTCAGTCCGGAGGAAACGAGTGTATTCCCCAGCGAAGAAAGGAAAACAGATGCACAAACTTCAGAAGGAGATAAGACAAAACATAGCGCTGACACCGCACCAGAACCCCCTACAGGCCCCGACACTGACACCCCTAAAGAAGCTGTACAGGCGCCCCCTTTAGACTCTCCGAATTCAAAAACGGAATT
Source organism: Phyllomedusa bahiana (assembly GCA_025379985.1). Classification (NCBI taxonomy): domain Eukaryota; kingdom Metazoa; phylum Chordata; class Amphibia; order Anura; family Hylidae; genus Phyllomedusa; species Phyllomedusa bahiana. The sequence goes on along the minus strand of JAODAL010009735.1, from coordinate 85,507 downwards.
ATAACACTAACTTCGACCTCGTCCTGCGGACTGCTGCCTTACTCATCTGTGAAATCAGGACTCCCTCATATTCCACAATCCTTTGTATGACGTAACCAAACCAGCAACCATAAGGTACCTTATATGGTGAGTCCACAAGTGAATTGTCCCGCGGTAGACCCACTGCTTAAAATCCGCAAACAAAAATCTGTACTCATTTGTGTGGATTTTATCCGCGCAGTTTAATTCACAGGAAAATACCTACAATCCACAGAACTTGCATTGATTGTTTTTTTTTTAATACTTTGGGTTCGCTGCATGGAACACGCTGCAGACCCAACCCCACATGAATGGACCCTTAAGGTGTCCGTTTAGGAATATCCATGATTTATGACTTTTTAAAAAAAAATTCATTTCATATTTTTTCAGCTGTCCAGTGTTGGCCCTAATGAAAAGAATCCCCCACCGCAAGGAACTTGATCATTCCGCGTATTATGTTTGTTTGAGGAAAAGCTGATTTATTTTTTTTTTTCTTTTTGGCCCTTTTTATTATTTTTTTTACAGAATATTTTAAATGGAAAAAAAAACCAAGAAATGAAACAGGTGCTAATTGTTACATCATAACTGTGCAATCTTCATCCTGGGAGACAAGACTAAAGGACTTTTTCCAGGACTTGTCTGATGTGTGGGAGTTTTTATAGGATGAGCTACTCCACTCATGCCGCTTGGTTCTGTCCCTTCAGGGATGTATTCATTGGTGTGATCCCGATGGACGTCAGGGAAAAAAGATAGTGGCAAGCTGACACCGACACCATGCAAAATGATAGTTCATTCTTTGGGCCGAACGCATGAAACACACAGATACATCTACTCAATGTATTTATCTTCTCCATCATTGTCTTCTTGTTAGTGTTTAGCATGTTTTGACTTACCTCATTAATCTTTAACCCTTAGGACTCACACAGCCATTTTGGATCCTGTTGAACAAAATCGCATCCAAAAACCGCATTGGCAATCACACCATAAACGGTCCCAATTATGTATCCAACACAAGGCTGAGATGCACCATATTTTTATTATAGTCTCCTCGTGCGTCTTTCGACCATGAATTGCATGTCAATCTTGGAACAAATCCGAAAGACCAATAGACCACATCTGGATCACTCATTGAACGCCGTGCTGGTCTCGATTTAAAAGCAACGTAAATCACACTGCATTTGTTAGATGCTTTTGGGTCCTTAGCGCTTTCCTTCAAGGATCCAAAACACGCATCTAAAAGCGTATGTTCACACGGATCCAACATGCTGTGTGAACATACCCTTGTCCTAACATCAGCACAACAAATGGGATATTCCTTACCCTGGGGACTGTTAGGACAGATGGATTTTTAATGAGAATTAATCAAACAATGAATACCCCTATAAAGCCGACGAGCCTTCCTATGCAATTAAATTTTAAACAACCCATTACTGATATGGATCCGTCGTCTGTTTTGAACATAGGAAAGACCGATTAAGATAAAGGTCATATGTCCTACTGGTAGCAACAAACAATGGGAATTAGCAAACTGCACATAAGAGAGACCTCTTACCCCAACTTATCACAGCGTAGGACACTTTTTTTGGCGCAGGGGTAGTTTGTCTTACGAAGTGAGAAATTTATAAAGTGACGTGAGACACTTTTAGGGTATGTTCGCACGACTTAAAATGCCGCGGATTTCGGCACGCATTATACGCGACGCAATTACAGTAATCCATAGCTCTCATACGTACTGCGGGAAATGAACATGTCAATTGTAGCGGCAATAGGCCCGCTATTAGTGCATTCTCTGCCGCACTCGTCTGCCCCCCCCCCCCCCCCCCCCCTGTGCTTTTGAATTATGCATTGATTAACGTTTTGTCCAAAATCACCGCGTATATAAGACCGTTGGTAACATAAATACCTTTGACTAACATTGAAACTTCTGCGCAGCATTACCTACTTTCCACAACAGCACTTATCCTACATCTGAGCCTCAGCGTACTTCCAGTAGCAAACTTGGGAAGCATAAACCAAACCATCTGTCCACACAGGATAGAAAAAAACATGCGGAGGTGGGTCGCCCTTGCCTCAAAGCTTTCAGTGGGGGGGGGGGGGGGGGGGGGGGGTGTTTACAGCAAGTGCCCAACCCTATCCCAACACACCAACCGGTCCATTTCTGCTTTCCTTAGCATGGCACAGATGAAGTCATTATTGTCAGTGCATTCTGCACAGTGATTTCTTTATTTCATGCATTTCTGTGGGAATCCTGAAACATACTGTTGTGCGTGAGGCAACTATTGGGACACTGTTTACATGCCAGACCAGCCCAACAAGATATTTTTGTAAATACTAATATTTCCTTAATAAAATATTTATATAGTCAGTCCATATAAAATATTGTCCTTTAGTCTAGCGGAAAAAACTAACTTCTATGGCAAGCAACTAATCTCACTTTACATCACTGCTGTTTATTGTCAATGTACTCATACAAACTAGTATAATGCCAATATATTGCCCTTTAAATTTTCTCCAAAGGATTGAAAGCATATACTAGACTACAAGCAATGCACCAAAGAAACATGGGGTAATCATTTTCTATACTGGGAAGGGTTTCTTCACACTTATCAGGTTATTGATTATAATATGTACACTTCTCAGACCAGTAAGAAAGACCATCAAGCAATCCTCTCCGTATTCGCTATCAACTCACAAGGAAAGAGCATAATTATATTGTGGAACTTAAAAAACAATATAAGAAATATAAGAGATAAATAGTGAAAAAAAATTCAATATCATAGTTGCATATTGCTTGTCAATAGTAAAAAAAGTCCTTGTGGGATGTATTTCCCTTATTCTCAATAAAGTTTCCGCCTGGTTCTATTCACGGAGGGCACATAGCTCATTTGTTTGCTCTAGGTTAGGTACGTAGGAAAGACACAGCATGTGTGCCCATTACCGCAGCAGTAGAAAAACCAAACATTTTGCATGAGTTAACGATACCAAGCAGCTCTGTAGCCCAGAGGTTGAGGGGCCCGCTCAGGTGCAGGAACCTAAAATCCTTTTGAAGGGATTCGCAAAGTTGGGGGCTTTCTACTATCTAACACAACTAATGTGGGATACCAGGAGCTAGGCAGAAATCATGACCCCATACTAAATGTCATGGGGCCCCACTATTTATTGACAATAAAACAAAAACACAGCAATAAGTAAACGGTATATAATTATCCATCAATTCAGGAACGACCTACGAAGCTGAGAGCATAGAGCACCAATTACACTTGTTTCCCTACAAAAAAGAAACAAGTTCTTGAAAACTGGTGGGCCCCCTTAACCCTGACCCCATAGCAGACCGCAATGCTATATTACCCTCTTGCGACTGTTGATATATTCCGCTATGATGCTACCTTTCATTATTGGTCCCATTTTGCTGTATTGTTCCCATGTCATTTGGCCTTTTGGCCGATAAATTGCTAGATTACAACCCCGCACATGTTTATCCCCCTTTTAATACATAAACCTTTAGCTCTCATTACTCTTATCAAAGTTTAAAAAACAGAGGTGTAAAATTCACAGCATCGTGTGGGTGAATATTAAAAAACATGTAGAATTTCTTACTCCTCTGAGTGCTGCCATTTTTGGATTGGTATTCGGATACGAGAGCCATAATCCCGCCGTCATGCCGCCTGTTAATTGTGTGCCACTCATACATTTCACTATAAATATTCTTTCAAAAGACTTCCTATTTGCAAAGTGGTTATTAGTTTTTAAAATTTTTGGTAAAGCACCACCTCTCCTCTAAGAATAGTCCCTGTTAGTAACTCTCGTTGCTTGTATACAATTCCCACACACTTTATGATCACTGCTTGCAGCAACTGTACCGAACCCTCAGCTGTAAGAAATGTGTGTAGATTTTTTAGATTCTGAATGTTCAAAAAGAAAGGTTTCAGTTTAATGATAGTAAGCAGAGAGCTTAAAGAGAACCTGTCACATAGGTGATGCCCCCTTGCTGAGGACAGAACAAGGTAGTGCGTCCAGACTCTGTTTCCAGCCTGATGTCCCTTATTCGTAAATGCTTGGAGTTTTTAGAGCAATTTAAAGGAAACCAGTCACATAGGTTTTGAATGTCCCCCCCATGCTTGAGACAAGCAAAAGCTAGTCACCGCAGTTTTCCCCAGCGCTGTTCCCTTATTTCTGTTATGGAGCTGAGTAATGAGAGCATTAATGCTCAATCCCAGTTTTTCAGCCAGAAAAAGATCATGAAAAATCAGTTTAATTGCCCCCCCACCGGAAAGATAGCCCCCCCACCTCAACTGTACGTGTATAATTACCAAGTGGTGGGGCTACCTTTGGTAGGCAGGGCTAACACCTGCGATGAATAAATTTAGCATTAAATGCTCTAAAACTGCAGCATCTTACTGACTAAGCAATGTCACACGGCTTAATAGCCGACGTAATTTCGCCCCGCAATTACTCCGTGTGGGACGTCGGGGCGGAGCGGGATAACAGGGCCCACTTCACATCCGCCGCACCAAACTATCACTGCTAGCGTCGCGAATTACGGCCGCCTAGAAATGACATCAATTATCCTACCCCCCCCCGGATTCGCCGGGCGGGGAGAGAGTCGTATCCATTATGTCTCTATAAGATACTGTGAATTACCGTAATACTGTCCCGTTTCCGGCCCGTATTTGGCGCACTTTCGCGCGTAAATTACGGACCGAAATACGTCCCATTTTTAGCCGTGTGAACATGGCCTAATGGTACCCATGCTGAACACAGGCTCTACACTGGCTTGTCTCCCTCAGCAAGGGGCAAACCTATTTGACAGCAATTTAAAAACAGTGAAGAACAAACATAAACTACATTAAAATTGAATAAATTTGTAATAATTTAATAATGGGTCAGATCTTATAAGTATAAAATCATACACTGAAGGTGGTTCACACATCTATTGATGCTGTTTTGCAGTCTTTAAAAAAGTCACCCCATAAATCGCCCCATTTTCATTTTCATTGATTCCAATGTAAAACCACACATGATGATTTTCCGCTCTCTTTGATCTTTTTGCCCATTAAAAAGAAGCATCATGGCAATTCTTGAAGCTTTTCAAGCGCTGAAAATTCCATTAAAATTAATTTATTTTAGAGCCCATTAATTCCAGGGCGCTGTACATTTACAGGAATACATACATAAACCAATATTAACAAATACAATGTGACAAAGGACATAACTGAAACAGAGAGAAAGAGACCCCTGGACCCCGCGAGGCTACAAACACAAGGAAAAGAGAGACAGAAGTATGCAACATCTTGCGCCGAATCAAGTAGACGTCAAACATCAGTCGGAATTGCCGCCATTAATTTGTTGGTTTTCCAGGAAAAAAAATAGTTTGAAAACCGTCACCAAAAACTATCAAATCCTCTCTGAAAATCTTAATAAAGTATCAGTCAGATGAGGTATTATGCTGAAAATTCACTGTTTTAACATACCCTTGATGGCTGAAGTGCATACAGTAAATGTTAAAATCTGACGGCATTTTAACATTGCTGCACCATGGTTTTTGGCTCAGATTTGCACTAATACCGCAGTCGGTTTTCAGATTTGCCGTCAGCCCCGTACATTCAGTCTACAAGGCCCATAGCAAACCTTGGCGTATTATCTAACATGTTTTAAAATCCGCCGGATTTTAAAACCGATCATAAAAAATCTATGCTGTATAGACTACAACACGGATTTTGTTTTTTTAATCACAGTCTATGAAGCACAAGTCATCAATTTTTGGCAGATTCTAAATACTGAATACGTCGAAAATCCGACTAAAATCCTGTGCTGTGTAGACAGAGCCTAAGGCCGGGTTCGGCGCAGCCGAATATTTCTGCAATGGATTTCTCCACAAATTTGCAGTAAATTGATAAAGATTTTTTTTTGTAGATGGGAGAAATATCACACGGTTACATCAAGGTGTCTGTGATTTGTCGGCAGAGTCACCATATTTCACCCTACATCTGGCCGCCGTAAATGCTAATCATATATCTTGTTTTCTGCAATGCATAAAAGCAAGTTTTTTTTAATGAATACCATTTAAGTAAAGCGTACTTTTAAAAAGAAGAAACGTTACATCGTCCTTCGTTTAGTAAATCTTGTGTCCACTGTGAAATATCAATCCCTAGCCTTCTCTTATAACTCTGTTGTGCCGTTCCTCTTTATTTCCTCCTTTTAGATTTACTTCATCTGGTATCTGGCTGCCGGTGGCACTGAGAATTTTGTCTCTGCACCTCTGACATTTTCCAATCATGCGGAGTTAGGCCATTTCACGAAAACTGCTTAAATGACTATGTCATCCTTAAATTACGCTCCATGCCCTATTATTCGGAATACTCCCAGACATGACGGAATCCACAGTTCTCAAAGAATAGTGATGACTCTCCTCTCCCGCGCAGTACAATCCGCGCGAATAATTACTTTTGAATGTACTACGGCGTATACGCGCCGCTGAATCAAGTCTATGAGCCAACGAGGTGCCGACCCCCACCCACCCTAACCCTTAGCCCCCCTACCACGGCGTAATTGCGGTGTAATTAAGCCCCTGCATTTAAGGCCGTGTGAACCTAGCGCCATATTGGTGTGCAGGGACAACGCCCCTCTGAAAACGTGAATGGTAACACCCAGCTTGACAGATTCAGGATACTTTCTATGAGGAATACGAGGAACACACAACCCAGAGATAAGAGTAAAGCTCCGAGAAAATGTTATTTCACAGAACATAAGGATTTGTTTTATCCTAAATGGACATGTAAAAAGTGAGGTCACAGATTCTGTTTAAAGGGCCATGAAAACTAAAGTGTACGAGTTATGCAATTGAATACAATCTATTGTTAGCTGTTCTTTACCAGTTACATCCATCCAGTTCAGCCTATTGTGCTATAGTGTTGATCCAGAGGAAGGCAAAAAAACCCATGAGGTAGGAACCAATTGTCCTCATTTTAGGGAAAAAATTCCCGACTCCTAGACACTAGAGAGGGGCTGACTGTAGTGTTGTTTAATGTTTTCATTGATAGGATATTAGATTATACATAATGGTGTCAGTGCTTGGTTCCATTCACATTGTGCTTTTGTGTCCAGCACCTAAAACATATACAGTCATGAGATAAAGCAAGAGTGATGCAAAAGGGATGTTTGCCTTATTAGGCTATGTTCACACGGTGTATTGGGGCGCGTATAGTACGCGGCGCAATACGCCGAGTGTTTTGGAGCGCCTCTTTCCAAAACACCGGAGGGTGGGGGGTGGCAGCCTGGTGCAGGCCACATAGACATTCATTGTTAGCGGCACGTATTTGCCGCTAACAATTGACACGTCACTTTTCTCTATGAGAGCTATGGATTACCATAATTGTGGCATGCATTTCGCCGCATATAACACGCAATACGCGGAATGCGAATTGCGCGCCAAAATAAGCCGTGTGAACATACCATAAATCCTCAGTACACATCAGAGTACCTTTAACAGATTCCGAACAGATACCGGCAATGGAGCCACAGCACATGATGTGAAGCAGAAGCGGTGCGTTATATTGAGTATATTATCCACAAAATTAAGAAAAAGACTTGATTCCAGCATCCACTCAGGTCTTGAAAATTAAAAAAAAAATTGGAACTTTATTTAAAAATCCTCATTAAAAATTCACGATAGCATTACAAATAAAACAAACACGCAAGATGAACTCTGAAACGCGTGAGCGTCTGTTTTATTTGTAATGCGGTCATGAACTTGTCATATGGATTTTTGAATAAAACTCCAATTTTTTCATTTCCAAGACCTGAGTGGATGCTGGAATCAAGTTGTTTTTTTTGTGTGGATCCTATACAAGGTTTGCTTCAGCCTTTCCGTACAAGTGGAATCGGATGTTGTGTTAACTGACGCTTTATTGGATTTTTATATTGAGTATATTGTTCTATTCGTGGTACTTGAATCCTGCACTCCGGTTCTCTCTAGTGCCAGGGAGTGTTGCAGAGTCCCCCCTCTACATTGCCTCTGTTTTACAGGGACTTCTGAGTGGACTATCTTTTTTACACATGCCAATGTTATTTCCGTGGAAATAGGAAGTCAGACCTACCAATGACACTTGACTCTTTCACAAAAAACTGAGGTCTTCTGTTCAGTGATTTACCAGCCCAACGTTCGTGTGGATGCCCGGTCTGAAGTCGTATCTGTCTAAATGACTTGTCTGTTCTAACTTCCTCCCTGTTATTTAAGTGCCTCAATTCCTATGACCACACCCAATAAATATTTCTTTTCTAAATCTTGTGGTTTGGGTTATATTTGTGCATGGCGGGTCATGGGACTTTAACTGATGATGTCATTTACAAAAAATTATTTTTAAAGCGACCCTACCCGAAGGTCGTTGTATTGTCAGTGAATGTCCTTGAGGGGGGGCAGCAGAGTTGTAAGGATTGTGGACTGCTGCAAAGTGATGTCATCCACACAATTCTTTGCCTCCTACATTCTGGGAGGTTGTAAAATGACAAAGGGTGCACCCCCCACCCAACCTCCAGGCTGCTGTGCGGCCGAGATGTGTCTGGATCTGCAAGTGCCGATGATTGCAATTTACAGTGCAATTATATACACAAAATATACAGGTATACAGAAGATTATATCTGGCCATATCTTCAGTGGGACAGTTTTAACCCCTTATCAACACCATGTGAGTGATGACACCAGGGCGGGGAGTATGGAGGCTGGATTCATACAGATTCATGCAGTGTTTTTTACCTTCTGAAAAATATAGCTCCTAATACACAGCAGAAATCCGAGGGACAAGGTCTTATTCCTGCTTCATTTTGTCTGCTACCTTGATATAGATTTCACCCTGATATAAGAGCACAAATTAGTCCCATCCAATCGGGCGCTCCCGTTTTTAAGTATTGGGTAATGCATCAAATGATGCGTAAAAAAACCCCACTACGTGTCCGCATGGTGCGTGTCACTATTAAAAGCCTCTGGACACTTTGGGCGGCATGCAGTGCTGTGGAGTCGGCAAGCCAAAGCCTCGACTCCGACTCCTCAATTTCCCAAACCTCCGACTCCTGACTTCCTCATACACGGCGCATGTTTAAGTGATAACTTTACTGTAGTAAAATGGTAACATCAGGCTGTTTATCACCTTATGATACAATAATCAAGCTATTTAGGGACCACTTGTGGGTAGAATTGAAGAAAAAGCTGGATTTTGGATCCAAGTCCAGTCTGCACCAACATTGGGAATGTGTAGACGAGACCTGGGATCAGATTTTGGTCAAGATGTGCTTGAATATGATTCAGAACCCAGAAGGATTCAGGCAGTATTGAAAGCCAAAGGTGGATTTACCAAATACTAAGAAAATAATACAAATTTAAAACATTTTGTTTTTTAGGAGCAAAACATAACAATGCAGTTACGGGAAAAAAATCTGCAGAACAAAGCAGACGCTAAATACTTGCAAGTAAAATTTTATCTATAAGATGGGTAAGATGACTGTATATAAAAATTACAGTAGCCTCATGTACAAAGCTGTAGTGGATGGTGAGATACGGTGAATGAAAGTCACAAGTTCAAAACATTGTTACCATTTTGCTTGTCAGTGTAAAATATATTTATTGGATATGACTTTAGAAGACCAAAAAATTGAAATATGCAAAACACTGCAGAACATTTGTGAGTCTCTGAATTTGTTCTGAGAAATAGTATTGCCTAAAACAATCCTGTATACATGACCTCACTTCTGATCTCATTATTTCCCAGGCTAGAGAAGGGCCTCTCTACACTAACTTGTTGGGGGGCAAAGCGGTGACCAAAGGGGAAAACATCTCTAACAATGTCGGGGTTTATAAAGGAATTGCCTCAGCCACAGTCCGTTCGATGAATGGTTGAACTTTTCTACTTCTTTGAAAGCAGGTGAATAATTTTGCTGAAATCTGTTTGCCCTGGGAGCAGAATCTTTCACCTTGGGGCAGTGCTTTGCCTGCTCCATGTCATCAATTACACTCCTCATGTGATGAGGCTGAAGATATGGGGGCAGCAGCACTGCCGACCCAATTCCTCTTGCTCTTTGCATCAAACTAACTGGGCCAACTAAATTATATATTTTGGGAGTCGGTCCATTTTATGACGACTCCGACTCCTGCAAAATAGGCACCGACTCCAACTCCACAGCCCTGGCGGCATGTATGAAATTTGGCGTTTACACCCCAAATTTCATGCATATAATAATAGCCTAGAATGCGCCTGATTTATTAATCTGTTCTACAGCGGTCAAAAACCACTTTAAAAGTAACACTCCAACAAGGCAGAAACTGAAACCGCTCTAAAAAGGTCGCATTCACTTCCGGTCCGGAGAAGTAAATTGAAGAACTTTATTGTATACACCACACCAAAATTCGGAAAACTACCTAAAAGCAGAAGCGCCTTTTCCCCATCCAATTACACTTTTTCCGTAGGGAAGTATGTCGGGGCAGAAGAACAGCACGCGTGAAAAAGATCGGGAAATAAAAATAAAAAAAATTGATGACAGATTACAACAAAGGGGGTACCCCAAAAAAAAGCAAACAAAGCAAAAAAAAAAAATTAAAACCAAAACACAGGAAAAATTTTGGCTGATGCAGAAAGGGAATGCAAATAAGGCCAGGGAAATTAAAAATGACACTTTATTTTTTTTCACACAAAATACACCCAAGACTTTAAAAGCATTAAAAGAATTTTTTTAAAAATTTGAAAAATTTTAAAGGGGCGGGGACCCTGATTTGCTAATTTTATAGACAAAGGATTAAAGTTACCCAAAAAAATAAAACTTGGGTATTTTTATTTCTCCATCTTTAAACCCCAGAATCATCCAAAAAACATGCTGTCATAAAAAGGCTTTTTTCCAGGGTGGCATTCGCTGAAACATTCAAGCATCAAAAAAATAAAAGTACATTTACGACACCAAATAAACAAATACAAACATAGTAAATTTTTAAAAGCGTTTAGCCACCATGTAATATACGAATTTGAATGCACCCCGCAAAGTCAAATTTTTGGGGATCACTTCGAAAATTAAGGTGAGAATAGGGGAGACCAAATACATTTTAAACTTTTTTAAACATAGCAAACATCGGGTGCGGCAAACTTTTCCCCTAGAAATACATAATGGGGATGTTCAAATTAATTTTTTATGCTATGAACATAGACAAAACCCTTAGAGGTAACAATTGGGTAAGCAAATTAAGATTAGGGAGGCAAGTGGATATTAAACCGGGGCACTAGAGCCCCCCATGGAGCAATTACAAGACAATCTGTTATAAAATTACTAGTCCGCTTAAATGCTTTTTTTATAGAGTGGTTAGAAAATATATTTATAATGCAACAGGTGATAAAACATTCGCCTGTTTAAATAGGGCAAATGCATTATGTAAATTACAGTGTGTCATCATGTGTTTTTTTTTTTATTTTCCTATTGGCAAACTTTATTTTTTAAAACCCCGGGGAATTTTATCCCTTTTATCTGTGACCAAACCTTTGCGTCGAAACGCGTAAGCTATTTTTCTATTTTTTACCCCTTTTGTGTGTGTCTGCTGCAAAAATGTTTTGTATCCCATAAAGTTCTTCACATTTACCGTTCTCCGGCCCCGGGAAGGACTGCGACCTATTGCGAGGGGTGCAGTTTCCCTTGTTGATGTTTACTTAGCCTTTGGAGAACGGCTTTCCGGAAAGGGGCAAAAAAAAAAGAAACCTGCCCGGGACATTGAGCAACACTAGAGGTGAGCTACATTATTCATTCTTTGTTCACTTTGAAAGTGCTCTACCTGTTCCAGCAGTAATGCGCCTAGAATTGCTGTACTGAACTATAATCTATACTTCGTACGGTTCTAGTGCCCCCACCTCCCGCACACCCCTGAAATCGGCCATTACAAAGTGCCGGGGGCGCTAGGGTAATGCCCAGAAATGGGCTGGGCCCCTTTTTAAAAATGTATAACGGGACTGGTGCATATTGGTTTGAAAGCCGCCGTTTTCGGGGTGCAGCCCCGATCATACATGCCCCCTTTACTTGTGAGTTTCGGAAAATTTTAATGTTTAAATGCTCGCTTCATGCATCCGAACCCTCAGAGAAAAAAAAGCCTGTGGGATATTCTCACCACATTGATTAGCTTTAAACATGTAGGAAAAGGTACAGTTGATTCCCAAATACATTGCTGTTCTGATTTTACTTCCTTTAAGAGCTAGAACAGTTCTTATCTCCTGCTTGTGCACACAAGCTACAGTAGGTTACCAACCACCTCTTTCTGCTCCAACAGTGTTTGGGATGGTGATGTCACTCCCTGCTGTGTCTTATCAGCAGCACAGGAGCTTGTTTACTGACAATTGTTAACCCTTTGAGCTATTACATTAAACCCCAGAATTTGCAACACTAATAAAAAGACGATCTGCATGTTTTCTCATTCCTGACATGAAATCAAATAAACCTTCCCCGTTTTTGGTAATTAGGAACCCAAAATTATTTTTATTTGCCCCAAAACCAAAAAAGAAGAGAATTTTTAAGGCACTTTTATTACTTTTTAAAAGTTTTTCCATACTTTTTAGTATTTGGTAGCATTGCCCTTAAACTGTTTGAATTGGGTCAAATTTTTTGGATCCTTCCATAAGCTTCTCACATAGTTGTAAATTTTTGCCCTTCCTCCTGACAGAATGGGTACTGAGCCAGTTTTGTAGGCGCCTGCCGCACCTCCCCCTTTTTCCCTTTTTCCCTTAAAAATTTCAATAGGTTTTGGGTCAGGGCTTTGTGGGTGGCCCTCCAAAACACGACTTAGTTTTCCTTAAAAGGGGGGGTCTCGCTACAAGGGTTTTTTTTTTAAAGTTAAATTCTTGCAAAAACAATCACTTTTTTAAAAAATGTCCCTTACCCGTTCCCCCACCTATTCCCTAGATATCCCCCCTTGATGGGCTGCACAGCTCCTTTGGTCGCTTTAGCTACAGACCTGTTTGATCTCCCTGATAGGGCCAGGGGGTCGCTTTTCTTTAACCTGGCTTTTACAGGCTTTGTAAACCGTAAAAACGCCCCTGAAACCAAAATGAAACAAGAAAAAAGGACTGTGGAACATGAATCAATGTAGTGAGACAACCCCCTTTAAACCCCTTTTTAACCGTTTTGGCATAGTTTTGGGTATTTTCATTTTGGGAAAACCCATCCCCCACCCAAGCTTTAACTTCCTGGGATGTCTGAGATGTTGCTTCAGTATTGCTAATTGCAGAATTGTTATTTTACAAAAAAAAACACAAGGATTTACTGAAACAGACATGTCAGGAGATGTCACTTGGTCTCTTTAAGGCTTCTGTACACTTCACATTTCACTCTGTTTTTATCAGTAAAGGGTTTGTCTCATCATGCTGTTTCAGAGCCACAAGCAGTTTTAGGTTCATGCATCCGTCTTCCCCGGGCCCGGGTGGGGTGGTTTTTAAGCGTGTTGGCATATCAGCCTTTTATTTGCAGCCTGCTAATTGCAGACAGAGAGCAGGAGATCTTACCTTCCTCCAAGGCCTAGGGGACATCCCCATACAAATTTCAAAAAACTGTTCGGTCTGAATCCCAAAAAAGCGTCGTCTGACAAGTATTTTGACGCGATTTTCAATGTGGATTTTAGGTAATTTTTTTCCCGCTGGATTTACAGTCAGATAAGAGTCCCATTTATCTCTTTGGGGTTTTGGTCGGAGATCCAACACAGAAATGTTTGGGATTCGTTTTTTGATACAATCTCTCTTATTTCCTAAACAAAGCAAAAAACCCAAAGCAATTTATTTGGAAAAAGTCTTCAATTACCGGGCCTTACCTAATCTTTGTTGTGAGAAAACCCCTTTAACAATAACATGGAGGAAGGAAATCAGATTTCTTGGCTTCAGGCCGATGAAGGTGCGGGAGTAAGTGTTCCCGTAATTAAAAATAAATAACAATCTTCCCCTGTTCCCTTCCCCGTCTCCTCCTCTGTCCTTGTTATGTTTGTGTTAACTAAATGGAGTTCACCTAAACACTAGATAACCCTATATCAGAATAATCACACCCGGTCCTTCCATGTGTGTTTAAAAATGAAAAAAAAAAGAAAAAAATTTTTTTCTTTTAACACAATTACACAATATTAATGATCTATACAAAGAACTCCCGGACTCTGTCAATCAGCAGACTCAAGGTGCCGCAGCACTCTAGCAAGGCACAGCTTCATGCATTTGGTCGCGGCTGTGCCTAGTATAACAACTCGCTCCCATTTACAAACTACAGGAAGCTGTGATACCAGGACTAGCCACTGTCAAAAGTGTGGCGCTGTGCCTGGTAAACAATAAAGAAGAAGGGGTACTCACTGAAGAAACACATCAGAGGTTGTTACTAGGGATGAGCGATACTATCGATAAAAGTTGAAACCGGCACGATTTTTACGTTCATCGGTGTTTCGCCATGATGCAATAGTTTACTTGAATATCGTAATGATAATCGTTATCACGTTTACAATCGCGCCTTTTTTAGCGCTTCCTGTCATTTTGACGGCTAGCCGAACAGCGAAGAGCATAGAGCAGGGTGAGCTGGGTGTATGACGTCATGATTGGGCGGTGTTAGGAATCTAATGGCTGCAAAAATCACATGACCTTGTTTAATGTATGCGACTCCATTTCTTGTTCAGCGTCATTTCTCACTGATCTCACTACAGATCAAACACGTCTCGCTGCCTGTCCCAATAGCTGTTGTTACAGCTCAGAGACACAGTCTTCTTTTATACAGAAAACCATCCTTGTAATTGTGAAGCTTAGGATATAGTTAGATTAGAGAATTTAAGTTCTGATTTAGATAGAGAGGGACTGTAAAGAAATAATAGTGCTGTGTGCAGCCGAGGGGGGGGGGCGGAGGGGTCAGAAAGGAGGGTGTATATTGTGCAGCCTAGTCTCTCCTGTCCTGAACTCACATGGAAATAGCAATTTTTTTTTAACACTTTGTGGCTAGCAGACCTCCCACCTGAGGTGAAATTGTCCCTTTTGTGTTTGCATTTCTATTGGTGTCTGTGCGTCCCAGTTTTTGCCAATGGCCCCCTTGTACGCAAATTGGGTTACAGATATTTTATAGTAACTGCCGCCTGTGGTCAGTGGTGCCAAAACCGCCATATGTAATCCATATAACTTTTAACTAGTTTTATTGCACTGCTTCAAATACTACTTTCTTCCGGCACTTTTTAATCTGTGGGTCATGCAGGTTTGAGGGTCATGCTGTGGTACAGGACAGGGATCGTCAATGTCCAGTTCAACCAAAATGGTGGTTCAAATACTACTTTCTTCCGGCACTTTTTAATCTGTGGGTCATGCAGGTTTGAGGGTCACAGTGCGGTACAGGACATGGATAGTCAATGTCCACTTCTCTAAAATACTGGTTCAAATAATACTTTCTTCCGGCACTTTTTAATCTGAGGGTCCATAAGGGCATCTGTGTGGATTTTGGTGTCATGCTGCATTAAAGGACAGGGATAGTCAATTAGTCAATGTCCATTTCACTAAAATAGTGGTTCAAATACTTGTTTCTTCCGGCACTTTTTATTCTGAGGGTCCATGAAGGACATCTTTGATGGTTTTGGGGTCATGCCGCTGTAAAAGAAACCAATAGTAAAGGTCATTGAAAAAAGCATATTTCCCACGCTTCAAAGCCATCAAAATGAACAGCGGTTACTGGGTGTCCACCCTCCTTGATCCACGTTCCAAATCAAAAGTGAGCAATTTCGTTCCACCCACACAAATTGACAGTAGAATGCAGGAATTTGAGACAGGGCTCGTTGACCAACTGGAACCCCCCAGGGCCTGCAGCTAAACCTCTGCAAACCCGGTTGGGACGTTCTTGCTGCCACCACATATGTGAGAGATGTTTTCCTGGTGCAAAATGTGATGGGGTCTCCTGCCAGTTCCATGTGCCATTTCCAATACCTTGTTTTTGTGTGAAAGGGCCCTTTGCAGCTGCTACCGCTGTACCTGCTGTGGCTATGCCGTCCGCATGTTTTCGGTTAGCCATTGAACATAATGAATTTTTTTAGCATATGAATTTTTTTCTGTGACTTTTATAGCCTAATTGTCTTGCCTAAGATGTAGCACGTATCCAGTTTACTGTTGTGGATGTTAATTCCAGCTTCTCCAGCCCTGTTTGGGTGTAAGAATGAAGCTGGTGTTCATCTCCCATAGACTTTAATGGTCATCGGCGATCATCGACTATCGACATGATAGTTGCCGATATTGACTCGATAACGATTGTTGGCACAATCGCTCATCACTAGTTGTTACTGTTACGAATGGCAGGAACTCCTCTACCATTTCATCCTCTCCTGCTTATTTGATCAGCAGATTTTCCTATATAATATCCGCCTTCTGTTGTGTGTGTGCTTATTTAGAGTGGTTGCATGACAACTGCTCAGGATCCGTGCATGTCAGCTTATGTGACCGTGCACCTGAGCTCATTAGCTACTTCTAGTCACTATGAAGTTCATCTGAGTCTGGAGGTCTGATGGCAGCATATACTGCAACGTCTCCTGTCCTGTTAAATTATTCTTCCATGAAATCTATTGTCTAGTTCAGTTTTGTCAGGTTCTAATATATTGTTGTGTCTTGTCTAAGTTCAGTTTGACCAAGTTCTAGAGTTTATACTCCTTAGGAATATCTGTTTGGTGTTTGTCTAGTTTCTACTGGGCCCTGCAAAGGGAGTCACTGGGTCCTGGAGCTGCTTGCTATGTTAAGGTCAGCGGTAGCGTAGGGATATTTTTGAGGGAAAGCTTTAGGGTCAGTTTTAGGGATAGAGATTCCAGTGTCAGGGCCAGGTTTAGGGAAATTCAGTTAGGGTCAGTTATCACTAAAACTCTCTTGTTTCTGGATTGAACCCACCTGTAGAATCTCTACCAATTGTGCAACCGTCACGATACCCACTGTCCATTTGCTGAATCATCTAGTGGGGAGACTTTTTTTCTTTTGATTGATACAATTTGTATTGTTATTACTTGTGCCTGTTGGTGTATTTCCCTGTACGACCTGTTTGTTGTTTGGAGGCCACTAGTGTTGTTACAAGTATCACTAAGGGGTCTGACCTGAGATCTCCACAATGTGCTAGAATAGGGGGTGCTATAACATATGCAAACACTGTCTCTGTACTGGCCTGTGACCTGAAGGAAATTGTGGTTCTATGTGGTCAAGGACCCTATAATGTCACCTATTGTGTAATTGACAACCACAATGTTCTCTCCATATCAGAGACAGACACAGAAAGGTGAGGACCCCACCAAACAGCTTTCCATATCTCAGCTTCTGAGACCCTCAAAATTTTTGTTTACATGTGAAATTTTAGGTTTTGAGTGGAGTTGGGCTATGAAGGATTTCTGGCTTTAAAAGGACCCATGGCCGTTCCACATGAAATATCAATTCTAGGGCATCTTTCCTTAGATCTCTATCTTATATGGTTCCTCTGCTTTTTTTTCCTGGAAATTCATTAACAATCTGTCAGCTGGGTGCCTCGCTGCACAGTATGGACGGGTGAATCCTCAAACCGCGGACAGAACTGTCCCCCAAAACCACGGAAAAGATGTAAAAATTTTGTTCAGCGCTGGAGTCAAGCGTGATGAGCGTACATACAGGCCATGGAGGTTGAGTGCATTACTTATTGTTTTTCTTTAAACAATTGTACCTGCTGCTTTTGTAACTCTCCACAGGTGCTCCATGGCTCATGGACAACTCTTCTGATAATGCTTTTCACACCTCTGTCTGAAATCCTGCGGGGAGCACCTGGTCGTGGCCAGTTTATGATGTTCTTTTCCCTTCCGGATTATGGCCCCAACAGTGCTCACTGGAGCTTTCAGTAGTTTAGAAATTGTTCTGCAACCAATGGCATCAGAATGTTTTGCAATAATAAGGGGGGAAAAAAGGGGTTGAGACCTTAAACAGTTTTTTCAAAACCCTATGGTGTTTCTTTTGCTTTTCATTTTTAAAAAAGCCTAAGTTGAACAGGTTTATATTTACATATTTGGGGATTATTTTCTAATCTGGTAGATTTATGTAAAAGACTTAAAATATTTTTAACAATTCTTCTTTATGGGTACATGTTTTAAACTGTTGTAAAAAGCTCCAACTTTTTTTTAAAAAGTGAGAAATATGAAATTTCTTAAGTTTTTAAAAATGTGGTGTAAAAAAAACATCCGGCAGAAAATCCGTTCAGTGGGGACTGCTGCACGGATTTTCTATTAAAGGGGTTGTCTCACTACATTGATTACTCTTACCTCAGTCCTGTTTTCTTGGTTTCACATTGAATTCAGGGGCGTTTACTGGCTTCTACTAGGCTGCAGTAGAAGCCAGGTCTGTAGCTATAGCAACCAGTGCTGGCAGCCTATCAGGATAGAGCAAACAGGTCTGTAGCTATAGCGACCTGAGGAGCTGATGCAGCCTATACAAGAGGGGATATGTAGGAATAGGTAGGACACTGTTAATGGACACATATTGCAAAGTGACTTGTTTTTTCAGGATCTTTAACATTAAAAGCAATCCTTGTAGTGAGACAACCCCTTTAAAGTCTATCAGGCTGGTTGACAATCAGTTTACAGACGGCTTTCAAATCTGAAAACTGACTGTAAATCCGGCCATGGGGACAAGCCCTAAGGCAGATCGGACGCTGATTCTGAGGCAGATTTAGCACTGAATTTGTGCTAGAATCAGCATTCAAATCAGCTATAGGACGTATCCTAACTACACAAGTGCAGCCACTTCAGAACGGGGACTTTCTAGAAACAGGTGCCGATCCCAGAGGTGGAGCTCATACCTGCCTGACATTGATGGCAGATCCTAACAATATTACATCAATGTTTGTGATGACAAAACCCCTTCAGTCATGGCCGCAGGTTCCGACACGGTTTCCGCGGCCAAATCGCGCCCAGTTTATTAACATGGTTTCCTATTGGAAACCGCGTTAATATTCACATGCCGCGGGTCTGGCCGCGGCATTGCCGCGTGTGTGTGAGAACTCTACTGTCAATTCTTGACAGGAGGTTCTCAGCGCAGCGGCCCGCGGCTCGCGGCGCGGTTTGCCCCCTGCCTATTAATTTGCATGGGGGCAAATCCTCTCCGCAATCCACGCCCCACCCGCGCCGAGACCACACCCAGCGCCCGTGCCGCAAACCTGCGTCGGGAGACGCGAGTTTGCGGCGAGGGTCGGACGAGGTTTGGCCGCGGAAACCGTGGCGAAAGCCGCGGCCGAACCCGTGGCCAAATCCGTCATGTGAACGGGGCCTAAGGGCAGCTATTGACAAATAGTGGGATCCGCTCCCTACACACAAATTTCCCTGGGGACTGGCAGCCATCTTCTTCCTTACAAACAAACTTGTTGCAATTCACCAAATTCTGCCATCAGCCCTTGTAAAACAAAGAGTGACAACATTGTCTCCATATGAACATGGAGGTTGAGAGTAGTCACCCATGGCTACCTGGTGCCTGTTGCTTGGCGACCGATAAAACTGTAGCAATAATTATAAGCTTCAGTCTTTTCCAGGTTTTCCTTTGAATGATCAATGTGTAATGCAGTGATAAAAAGTATCATTCAGGAACCAAGAAGACGAAATCCTGAAAGTGAAGACGGGCCCGTATTATCACAGCATTACAACACTGTTGCACAGCTCTTAATACAAAATCTACAAAACATCAGCTTATAGTGGGAACATTGTTTCCAGAGGAGCTAGTGTAAATATTCTGGCATGTCGCACTCTCGCGGGCCTCCCACATACCTTGCGTTGGAGAAGGAAAATTTCCATTTAATGTGACCATTGTTTGCTGAGATTTGCATGAAAGACAACGCTAAGAACGACGGCTGTGTTCCCTTCGTTGGAGTTTACATAAGAATGTTAAGAATTTTTGTCAGATACATGTATGTCCCTTTTTTACAGAGAATCGAAATATCGACCAAATCAAATATTATATTGAAGGGGTCTTGTAATCGAATGCACCATCACAAGTCATGGGCAATTGGACGAGGGGCACAAAATCAGGTGGGGAAGGGATAGAATTTAAAGGCCATTATAAAAAGAGATTCCCGGGGGGTCTCCAGGAATTTTCTAGGATGGGCCGTATGTTATACGTGATGCTACAGGTGTTATAGAGTGGTTCTCCTATGGAAATCAAAAATAAATATGGGTTCTTGGCTCTGTATGAAATTCTCCGATGTCAAATCACCCTCAGGGTGAATCTTGGGTCTAAGGGTATATTCACACGATGTATTGTGGTGCATACAGTACACGCAGCAATACATTTTGTGTTTCGGGAGCTTGCGCTAATATGCGCGCACTCCCCTGCGGCTCGGGTGGGCAGCAGTCTGCCGGCCACATAGCCATACATTACTGGTGGCGCGTATTTGCCGCAAATAATTGACATGTCACTTATCTCCCCACTCGTACAATACGATTGTATTGTACGAGTGGGGAGAGTAGGCATAATCCATAGTTCTATGGACACCGTAATCATGGGGCTCATTTCCCCGCGTATTAAGCGCAGTACACCGCAAAACGCGCAGCGAAATGCACTTCAAAATAAGCCGTGTGAACATACCCTAATTGAGTAATTCTGTCCTGAGGGATAGTGGAGGGCAGTATTCTAAAAACCCGGGTTTGGGGCATGTAAAGACCAAAAGCGACATGTCCGAAAAGAGCCGTCTCCACACCAGTTTTAAGGCACATTAAGTGAGTATATAGTGCGCCTGAATGAATGAACCTGTCAAAAATCTGGCGTCTGGTATATCTTGCGTAGTATAATTGATGCGTGTAATCTAGGAGCATAGCATAATATAGGTGAACAGCATATCATTGCTAGCATATTTGATGCGCCTACTTTAGGCGCATTTAAATGTGTCGTGTCTGGCTTATAATGCGCCTAGTTTTGGTGTATTACAGTTCATTTATATAGAGAATAGGGCATCAACAGTTTTTTGGTGCAAAATACACCAAAAATATGGCGCAGTCCTATTGGAGCATGTCGCCACAAGTCTATGAGACTGGACCAGTAGATACTAGAGATTGAGACAATACAACAATGGATCCTAAAGGACTGGGGACATCTTAGCCTGGGGGAAAAGACGGAACTGGAATCTTCTAGGCACCAGGGTAAAATCTGTAACAGAACCCCAGCTACCATCTGCCATCTATAGGACTGATGTCTTCTTGAGCGAAAGAAGGTCTTAGACCTCCTTAGAGACCAGGGACAAGGACAGCAGCCACCTCCACCTTCTTATAGTTATGCTACTAAACCACTGGGCGCTAGATCTGTTCATTGTATATGGCAAGATGTGCCCGATTGACCACCTTATCTATCTGTAAGGAACTTGCTCTAGTAAATGGCATTCTGAGAAGCATAACCCACACACCAAGCATGGTGCAGTACTCTGGTGTAGGTAAAAAAAAAATTACCATCCAAGAATGCATTGCAGCATAAAATACTATAGGAGCTCAGCCAAGCTGCAAAGAGTGTGCCCGACAACAAGCAGAATTGTGAATGCAGCTCTGGGAGAGATGGATTGGACAGTTTTTTTTTCAGGATGCCCGATCCTATTATTATTCTTGGGGGATCACCTGAGGTGTCTGGCAGCCGCTTACTCCCCTCTCCCTATTCATGAAACATGTACATGAGCACTCAGTTGTATGAGGTGGGATTGGGCGGAATAGCTCTTGGTAAAACGTATATAGCCATCTTTATGATCAGTACAAGAAAAGTAATGTAGAGTAAACTTGCTAATCTTTTATGTAGGATACACCTATAAGTAAGCTGTTACATAGCCCTACACTACATATATAGATATTTCTTGTACGGGGAGGAATAGATCCAGGGTGTTCAACCCAGAGCTCTCCGGATTTCACTAAACTTCTAGTATGCTCTGTCAGAAGATGCTGAAAGCTGTAGTTTTGCAAAAACCACAAAGAACAATTGGTACTCATATAAGGGATCCTATTCAAAGCAACTACATAGACTAGAAAAATTGGCCCCTTAATAAAACATAACTTTTAATATTCAAATTTTAAAATGTATATCAAACATTCACAATAGGACTCTGAATGGTACAACACTATGTAATAGTACACTTGATTAGATGATAGATAACTCACGACCTCCCATCGACCACGTCGTATCGATTGGACACAAAATACGGGTGTTGGAGATATAGATAAACTATCCCTAATCACTAAAGCCCTAATAGCTATCCCTCACCTTAACAGGGAACCCGCCCCGATAAGGGCGACCCTGTAAAAAGTTACCCTCAATATACTCCTCACTGCAACCTATGAAGCTCCAATTAGGGAGTGAGAAAGTATCTTGTATCACAAATAAACAGTGAGGGAAACAGACTCAGGTTGAGGACCACTGGTGTAAAATATCTTCCACTTGACCAGTACTGTGACCCGGCTTAGACGGGTCCACAGGAGAGCAGAGAAAACCCCCATTGGGCTCATAAGCATGGTGGCCCCTGAGAATAGCAGGCCTAGGGCTGCTTTGTATGGAAAAAAGAAGTGTGCAGTCATGTACCATAGCTGTAGAATGGGCCCCAAAAATCATCCCCACCGTTGGGCCCCAGGCCCCCCCAGTCTGACACTGATTGTTACTTTTACCTTCTTAGGAGGCTTTATTTTATATAGTAGTTACTACAGAATAGGTATATACCATATACTCAGGGCTTCCATTAGTCATTTATTAAGTGTTTCAGGGACCCATACAGCCAAATCAAATGGGGCCCCCACCCATTACTAGTTCCTATTTTTTAACATATCAGTAGGCCCCTTTTTGAATATGGCCCCTGACAGGAGTACTGCCCTATTGGTAACCCTGCATATACTACTAGCATAAGCCATAGGGCACTGTATATACAGTATATATAATAATTTTGCTCCAGTCATAGTCACTGTCTTTTGCCCCTATGTTCTTTTGTACTAGAGCACTGTCAGTTCACCTCCCATGTGCATTATCTGGAAAATGTTGCCCATAATTACTTACTAACACGTTCGCCTTGAAAACCGCAAAAATGTTCTGCTCTGTCTTGGCTTTATTTGAGGTCTGCAGCCTGTGAGACGTCACATGCCATCGCCGGCTTGTCTGTCGCTTTTGAAGCGGCTTCTTGTTATCTGCCGTGTTTTTTTATAGTGTTACTTAGTGTAATTATAAATTTGTGTTGGTAAATGACTTTACCAGGAGGCTGAATGCAGCCCAGGCGATCCTGTCCTTCTCCAGTCTGATAGTTCACCATGTCTGCATAAAGCCCAGCATTGTCTCATGCAGACACGACTGTGTAATGAAGACATTTGGATTTTTCATCACTTAGCAGACTGGCACCTTGTGTTCCCCTTCAGCTCCTTTTGCAACAGGGTCTTAATTTAAGTCTGGTCACTTTGGGTGGCATACAACCAAAACATGCTGTGAGGAGCAGAGTATATTGTAATAGGTCTCCCACTAATGACTCTGCACAACAAGTGAGGTAAGTACCCCCATCCCAATTACCATTCTTAGATAGTTTCTCATAATTTCCAAAGCTAAATACCGTACAGTATATATTCACATATGCCATACTGTGCAAAATAATAGTTCCATAAAAAGCCCATGTATTACAGTGATGCACTGTCTGTATAATACCACCATACAATGCCAATAACACTGTCATTCAGTGTCCAAATAAAACCACCATACATGGTCCGAGGTGGGCAGGTGATGGCATAGCTCTATGATAAGCCATACCTTTATAATCGATTGTTGGAGACCACTGAGATCCCCACTCACTGATTGTAAGAATGAAGGGGATGCAGCACTGGTGAGTTTAGGTCAGACTGAAATCGTCCAATAGGAAGTTCACTTTGGTTTTCTAATTAGTATAGCGCACTTGAGAAAGAAGAGGCGAAACACACAAAAAAAGTTTTCAGTGTCTAGGGAATCTGCTTTCTTCCTTGAGACAAAATCCCCAGACTACCCCTTTTCAGACATACAGTGCCATTGGATTGATGGCACTTAAAAATAAATAATAATAATTAAATGGGAATACCCCCTTAATTCCCTAGTCTAGGGCAGTCACAGTGGCGTGACTACAGGGGTCGCAGCGGTCGCAGTTGCGACTGGGCCCCTGAGCTAGGGGGCCCACAAGCCCCCATCACCACATACTCTGTAGTTGTGCTGTTGGGTCGCAGACCAAGCGATGCAGTCATGCCCCTGCTCGCCACACACTGCATCACTGGCTCACATAGAACCCAACTACCCTAAGTGGTCCTCACTACCCTAAGTGGCCCTAAGTAGCCCTCACTGCCCCAAGTGGCCCTCACTACCATAAGTGGCCCTCACTAACCTCCCTAAATGTCCCTCACTAACCTCCCTATGTGGCCCTAACTACCTTCCCTAAGTAGCCCTCACTACCTGCACTAAGTGGCCCTCACCGCCTGCCTTAAGTGGCCCTCCCCACCTGCACACTAAGTGGCCCTCACCGCCTGAACTAAGGGGCCCTATCTACCTGCCTACTTACTAGAAGGGGCCCAAACTGAAATGTAACATTACTTTATGTAAAACGAAGAGTATGCCACATATCTAATTTTTAAGGCCTAACCTACCTAAAAGAAGAGTCTTCCTATCCACCTATCTAATCTGGGGCAGTTGTGTACTATATGGGGTGTGTTCCTACCTACTGGTGGCACAAATGAGGCCCTATAGTTGGTTTGGTGAACTTTTCAACTGGAGTTCTAACTGTTTTTGTGTGGTAAATTCTAACAGGGATGAGCTGTGGCCGGGAGAAGACTGTCATAAGGGTCTGACCGGATGAAGAAAGAAAAAAGAGAACGACTCAACAGAAAAGACAACACCTGGAGTCCACTAAGTTAACTGTCCTCTAATCACTTACATGTACTGCAGAGCCTGTTACAACTGCTATCTAACCATTAACTGGTCCCTTATGGGCGAGTAAACAGTCTGCAGACTGTAACACTGGTATTTAACCAACTATAGTGTTCACTCTGTACGGCAGTAGTATACAGTCTGTAGAACTTGTGTACAGTGCTATTTACAGCTATATGGTCACTGTAAGGCAGTATAATTCATTCTGCCAGAACTTGTGTCTCACTGCTACTACCGTTTATATGGTCCTGTAATGAACTTAGTGTAATGGTTTAATATTCAGTACCAGTACAGTGGTTTTATTCAGTCTATTTATGGTGAGATATGATTGCCATGCTGTAGCGTTATTCTTGGACCCTGTTTATTGTTTTTATGGTATTTTGGTCCATGGTAATATTTGATCAGTATGAATGATATTAGTCAAATAGGGTATGATATATGCGGTATTATTAGGTCCTTGTATATTGTTGTTATTGGTCTTGATATATTGATTTGGTCAGTGACAGTATTGTGGTATAGCAGAATGCAACGTTTCGGCTCAGAAAAACAACGTCCAGCCTTTTTCAAGCATAGTGATAACCATACCAATTGCACAATATATGTCTTGTCATAAGACACCACAACCCCTCAAACCCAACCAATCAGCTGTATACCTAATTAAATGTGTAGGTGTCATATATAACAATACATCTCAATGTGCATAATAATAAAAATGTCTCCATAACTTACATATAGTTTTACATATAAGCCCGGAATGTCCGACACACCATGCTCGGCGTCTCAATGATGATACTGCGCATGACCGGAAGTTGTACGCATGTCAATTGCGGCCAGCACACATCTCCGTCTAGTGCGCATGTCCGTAAGGGCACGTACTGCACTCAGGGAATCGGATTCAACGTCGCAAATGCGCAGACTCCATGCCCATCTACCGCTATATCGCTTACACATAGTGACATTATGATGAAAGGATATCAGCAGCTGTAATGATGTATCTTAACAGCCTCTACCGATAGCTCTAACAGGTCTAAATTTATATAATCCATTATGGCAGGACATATGGGATAGTAATGCCAGTATCATCATCAACACCAGGGGACCGATATCATAAAAATAACCTCAATCCCCAGCTATGATGGCACAGTCACCACCACGTCACACAATGTGTAACCGTGGGGAAACGTGCAAGATACCACATGGCTAGCTCGTCCCTAAGTCCATTATTTAAATTCATGCAAAAATCAGACCAATAGCGAGCTCATAATGAAATCATCATAAGATATCTTATCATAAAATACTCTAATTGATGGGCAATATATTGATGGAGTGTAAAAAATAGAAAATTATTTCATCCGGACAATTCCTTAATTTGTAACCTACTGAAAAATACAGAAATTTTTTTTAGTTAAATATACCATAGTAATAAAATCAAATTAAAAACAATATAAGTAGTCATATACATCAGTAAAATAGAGATCTTTAGATCTTATGGTATTTAAACTCAATGTTAAGTCCATTAGGAAGCATGAATTCAGTTCGAATATCCATTAGTTCCTTTTTAAGCAATATTTATTCTCGTCACCACCCCTTCTCATAATGGAACATGATTCAATCATCTAAATTAAATTGTGAATTGGCAATGATTACATCAATAAATGACGTGGCCACAGGCATTAAAGGCGACGCTCTAGTCCAGGGATGGCCGCCTGCTGTGGCTCCAGACATCAGGATTCCGGCAGCGGCGGCGGGTTCCTCCGATGATGCACCGGTTGGGGGGGCCCGCCAGGGAGCGTCGGTGGATGAGAGAGACGGAGGACATCGACTGGAGGATCGGTGGCCGCTTGGAGAGTGGTCGGGCAGGATGGGTTGGGGCCAGAGGAGCGAGTAGGGGGCCCACTTGGGGGTCCTCTGTCGGGAATCTGGTTCTCTGGCTTGCGGTCGAGTACACCTGGGTTTAGATCAACAGCAGTTGGACCTCGGGAGACAAAGCCGTGACGGCGAACGTCCAGGACAGAGGGAGATGCTTCTGGGATCGGGCAGCGCGGCTGGTGGGATCACAGCTCCCGTGCAGCCTGGTGAGTCCATATCTATGTCTGTTTTGTCTCCGTCGGGGGGGGAGGGGGGGGTCGCGGGGGTTCACAGCGGACTTAGTTTCGGCGGCGGAGCGGGTGCCGGCGTGGCAGTAGCTGGCTAGTAATTCTGCGGAGTTTATTGGCCGTGGTTCCCGGGGTCAGGCGTTTCAGAGGGTCAGGCGTCCCCGTTGTCAGCATGGGGTCCGGTGGGGGTGGCCCCGGGGGGGCTTATTCCGTCACCGATGGGTTTAGGGGAGTTGAGAGAGGGGTCGCAAAGTAGGGGGTCTGGAGTGACCGTCTCGGTGCAGACGGAACAGGATGCGGTGGACAGCGTGTGTCTGGATGATAAGGCCAGAGGGGAGGTCTACATCTGTTTTGAGGGCCCATTGGGGGCCCATTTGAAGAAAGAGGTGAAGGAAAAAATCTGGCAGGACGAATACGTCGAGATTTTTTCACTTCTGCCTCTTGAAAAATTTAACTTACCAAAGGGGAAAAGAGATGAACGTAAGAAGGAGGAGGAGGAGAAGCGGAGGTGGCGGTTAATACCGCAGATTTTTCCGAACTGGATGCAGGCCTTTGCTATATTGGCCAGTGTAATCGGCGAAAAACACCCGGAGCATTGTTCCGTGTTATTTTGTTATTTGGACTCCATAGGAGACGGATTTATGGAGGGCAGGCGTGGCTCCGTTATGACAAACAATTTCGTCAGCGGAAAGCGGTCAGGCCATTGATCCGATGGGACCAGAAGGACATTGGGTTGTGGCTGAGGGTAATGGCCCCCGCGCGGTACGGACAGCCCTTTCAGGGAGGACCTGGTGGCTCTGGGCAGCAGGGGGTCTCCGGGTTATTTGGGGGGGGTTGCAAGGGGGATTTAAGGCTGGAGTCTGCTGGCAATTTAACGAGGACCAATGTAGGTTTGGGACGGGCTGCCGATTCAAGCATGTTTGCTCAGTGTGCAGTGCCGCTTCCCATGGGGCTTCCCGTTGTTTGCGAAAAAGGGAAAGGAAAAGGGACGGGTTTTCAACAAGGGGGTGACGCCAGTGAGTCTGGTTGTGATGGAACCGTACCTAAGTAGGTACCCAGATAGGGCGGCGGCACGGTTACTAATGGGGGGTTTTGGCGAAGGTTTTGATATCCCGGCGCCCACCCACTCAGTCTCCTTTTTCACTAGCAATTTGCGATCGGCTATGTTGCACCCGGGAGTGGTAAGGGACAAGTTAGCAAAGGAGGTTTCAATGGGCAGGATGGCAGGCCCATTTGCTTCCCTGCCTGTTCCGAGTTTGGTGGTTTCTCCGTTGGGGGTGGTTCCCAAGAAGGAACCAAACAAATTCCGTTTGATCCATCATTTATCTTTTCCAAAAGGGTTATCGGTGAACGACGGTATTGACCCGGAACTGTGTTCAGTTGTCTATACATCCTTTGATGCGGCGCTACGGTGGTTGAGGGTTTATGCTCATGTTTTTATTTTGAGGCATTCAGATCATTTTTGGAATGGGTGGTTCGGGATGTGTTGGGTATATCGTCGGTCATACATTACTTAGATGACTTTCTGTGCATTGGCCCAGCGGACTCAGAGGTTTGCGGGTCACTGTTGGCATCAATGCAATGGGTGGCCACGGAAAAAACGGAGGGCCCAACCACATCACTTAATTTTCTGGGAATCCGGATTGATTCGGTCCTTATGGAATGCTGGCTTCCGGAGGACAAGCTGGTGGACGTGAATAGGGAAATTGTCAGATTTCTGGCGTGTAAGAAGGTGACACTGAGGGAGTTGCAATCCCTATTGGGCAAGCTCAACTTTGCCTGTCGGATAATGCCGATGGGGAGGGTATTTTCACGGCGAATGGCGCAGGCGACAGCGCGGTTCAGGCTCCGCATCACTTCATTAGATTGTCGGCAGGGATGAAGGAGGATTTGAGGGTGTGGAATTCCTTTTTGACACATAAAAACGGGCGATCAATCATCTTGGGTAAGGCAATTACTAACGCGGACATAGAGGTGTTTACGGATGCTGTGGGTAGTGTTGGGTTCGGGGCATATTGTCGGAGGGAGTGGTGTGCTGGGCGTTGGCCGGTGACGTGGGTAGACGCAGGTTTGGTTAGGAACCTGGCCCTGCTGGAGTTGTTTCCGATAGTAGTGGCGGTCGAGATTTGGGGTGATCCTTTTGCCAACAGGAAGATAAGATTTCATTGTGACAATATGAGTGTGGTTCAGGCCATTAATTCGTTATCTGCCTCGTTGCCACCTGTTCTTTGCTCGCTACGGCGTTTGGTTTTGCGATGTCTGGGGCTGAATATGTGGGTGGTGGCGACTCATGTACCGGGAGTTAAGAACGATTTAGCTGATGCTCTGTCTCGTTTGCAGTTCCACCGTTTTGGGGAGCTGGCTCCGGCGGCAGCGGCAGAGGGGTTGGAATTATGGACCTTGGTTTCAGCTCCGCAACCCAACTGTTCAGGTCATCGTTAGCCAGGGGGACCTGGGAATCGTATGCAGCATCGTGGGCGTTGTGAGAGCAGTGGCTGGCAGGGGTGGGCCCTCTGTCTTCTGACGGAGAGAGAGTGGCAGCTCTTTCTAGTTTCATTGGTCATGCGTCAAATGTGGGGTGGTCGGTTTCCAAGGTTACGCGTTTCGTCGCGGGTTTGGCTTTTGGTTTTAAAGCAAGGGGTATGTCTGACGTTACTAAGACTTTTGGCGTACAAAACAAAAACAGAAGAAAAGAGGACTTAACACCCATAATCGTAAAATTTATATAATTTTATTATAAATAAATTTAAAAAATAGATATAAAAAAATTACCCTAAATAACAATTACATACATAAATCTACATAAAGGGACAACAGCAAACGTATCGCAGGAAAGCAAGTGCTTGGGATAAGTAGTAACAGTATTTAAAACATATATATCATTAAGTATCCCATAACTGGATCTTGTAAGTCCAATAACTCTATGCAGCAATGATATCAGTATATTATAGAAATAGGTTTTTAATTACCCATAGTCAAAATCACTGCATGAGCCTGCTCTTTGAAGGGCTATAGACGGGGGGTGGCGGTGGCGGATGGACGGAGCCCGGTGGTGTTCCGGCTGCTGGAACGGTTAGGGGTTAAGTTGGGGGAGGTTTGCGCTTCAGGCTTTGAGGTTGCATTATTTCGGCTCACCTTTTCGTTGGCCTTTTTTGCCGCATTTAGGATAGAGGAACTGGTCAGTCCAACTTTGGCTGTGGCAGGGGGGCTGCTGTCTTACGGTAAGGCTTCGGAGGTCCAAAACAGACCAGTTGGGAAAGGGGAGGATGGTGCGTTTGGGGGCAGTCGGGGGGGCTCTTATGTGTCCGGTACATTGTTTTTCGGCCTACCGGCAATACTATGGAGGGGGGACGGGCCCCTTGGTTCATGCGAATGGGAGTTTTTTATCACGTTTTCAGTTTTCAACAGTTTTTCGGCACTCTTTGGGGGAATTGGGCCTAGATCCGGGGCACTTTTCCCCGCATTCCTTTCGAATGGGGGCTGCCACGGAGCCGGGGCGATGGGGCCTGGAAGCCGAATCAGAGCGCAAGATAGGCAGATGGGAGTCAGATCGTTATAAATTGTATATTCGCCCGCATTTGATCCCAGGCACTCCATAGAAGGGGATGGTGCCTGGGTAATGGTAACATGTTTCGGTGTTCTTTTGTTTGTTTTGTTTTCTCTTTTCAGGGGGTCGTTTAGTCTGGATCTTCGGCCACTCATTTGTGTACTGGGGAGCAGAAAGAGCGGCACTGCGAGTGAGCGGTCGGCAGCTGGGTATTCCGGAAGAGGTGGCGATTGTGCGGTGGATCGGAAAGCGAGGTCTTAGGTGGAACCAGGTTCTTCCGGAGTTTCAACTATTTGTTTCATG
This sequence comes from Phyllomedusa bahiana, assembly GCA_025379985.1. Classification (NCBI taxonomy): domain Eukaryota; kingdom Metazoa; phylum Chordata; class Amphibia; order Anura; family Hylidae; genus Phyllomedusa; species Phyllomedusa bahiana. Next base: position 54,662 of record JAODAL010009735.1, on the reverse strand, counting down.
GGACCGCCCCCCGGATTTGGGAGTTTTTCATTTTGGGGGTAATGATTTGGGATTACGTCCTATTAGGTAGTTGATAAGGAACATGCGGTATGATTTCTTGAGGCTGTGGTCCCTGTATCCGGGAATGGTGATTTTATGGCCTGACATTGTACCCAGGCTGTCATGGAGGCATGCGGATTCGGCATGCGCTTTGGCGGGTTGGGGTCCTTGGAGTCGGTGGAAAGTTGTGGGGGAGTCAGGCTCAGCTTTGTTCCCAGTGGTTGGATGGACCAGTCTGGCGAAGGTTGGGGCTCCACAGGGCGGCGGCCTTGGGAGCAGGTTATGGAATGGTTAGCCGCCTGAGGTGGCTTTTGGTGCCCTGAAGCCGGGGGTGACGGCTGGGGGTGAACTGCTGTGAGAAGAAGGATGGTTCGCCAGGCTATGGTTTCTTTGGTTTTACAAGGGCTCCAAGGACCTCAGCCCCAAGTTGGTTCTGGTAATGGGGTAATGGGCGGATGGGTATTTGGGTATACTCATTTGCATTATGTTTGTTATTATTTGTCTGTTTAATAAAACAGCTGCTGTGGCCAATTTATCCAATTTAGGTCTCAGCGTCTTTTTTGGGGAAGGGATCCTGGGATTGGATATGGGTCACGGATAGCAAAAGGGATAGGTGTTGCTTAGGTCATGGTGCTGATTCTTAAAAAAAAAAAAGACCATTTTTTATTTATATAAATAGCGCTCTTACAGTCCACAGCGCTGCACAGAAATTGTCATTATTTAATTTGGTCCCTGTCCCCATTGGGGTTCACAGTCTAGATTCTAGATTTACCTATCAGTATATTTTTAGAGTGTCAGGGAAACCACAGAATCCAGAGAGAGCATACAAACTCCTTGCAGATGTTGCAAGGGTGAGATTTTGTGGGATTTAAACCGGGGACCACAGCGATGTGGGGCAACATCTATTGAGCCACTGTGGTGCTCCATGCTAACCACTGAGCCACCAAGCTTCACTGTGCGAACCAGTGAGCCACTGTGCTAACCACTGAGCCACCAAGCTTCACTGTGCCACCATGCTTACTGTGCTCACCACTGAGCCACCGTGGTGCACTGTGCTAATCACTGAGCCACCGTCTTGCACTGTGCTAACCACTAAGCCACCATGCTGTACTGTGCTAACCACTAAGCCACCATGCTGCACTGTACTAACCAATGGGCCACTGTGCTGTACTGTGCTAAACACTGAACCAGAGAATCTGGGAAGAGCATACAAACTCCTTGCAGATGTTGCAAGGGTGGGATTTGAACCGGGAACTCCAGCGCTGTGAGGCAACAGTGCTATCCACTGAGCCACTGTGCTAACCACTGAGCCACAATGTTGTACTGTGCTAACTGCAGAGCCACCATGCTGCACTGTACTAACCACTGGCCCACTGTGTTGTACTGTATTAGATACTGAGCCACTATGCTAACCACTGAGCCACCATTCTGCACAGTACTAACCACTGAGTCACCATGCTGCACTGTGCTAACCACTAAGCTACTGTGGTGCACTTTGCTAACCACTGTGCTTCATATTTCATAAACTGTTACCAAACTTCTTTATTGAATCTTATTGAAGGTGAAAGACTATTAAAAAATGTAACTATTACCAATATCTTATTATGCCCAATCGAAAGGGGGGGGATGGGGGGGGAACCGCTATAAAGGTGCTGAGGTAAAACCAAAAACCGGGTCCCGAAGGGGCCCAAAGGCTTTTGGAGATAAGAAAACCCCAAATTTTATTAAATGTAAATGAACGACTTTGCATGGCTCTAAGTTTAGCACTTTGCTTCTTGGACATAAAAAAAAATTTTAAAGGGGATGGGGGGCCTCCAAGGGAAACATTACAATGTGACCCTTCAAGCAAAGGGACTACTGGATGTTTTTGAGAATTCTTAGCAAGATTATCTCAGAGTCTCTTATAGCTCTGAAAAAATGTTTTCAAAACTTTTCCCGCTCGGGGTTTTCATAAAACCCTTCCCTACATTCAGACAACGCTGGACTGTATGGCTTGAAGAGTGCACATCTTTTTTGAAATATAATTTGCTTCCTCCCTTTCAGAGGAGTAACTGGGCCCCAATAAATAATCTGTAATAGGGCCCCCCACCTACTATGTGCCCTTTATAATACCAGAGTCTTCTTATGTAGTAAATAGGAGTTTGGACCAAGAGCACCGGGGCCCCAACCCTCGCCCCCCCATTCAGCCCCACTATACGCTAAACCCCTTAACGCCCGACCTTTGATGTTAGGTGGTGCATGTCTTCTTTCTGCAGCGATGCCTAAAGACGTCTCTGCAGAGAGAAGAAGTTTGCAGCTCCCAGCCCAAAATGACTAGGAACAGAGCGAGATAACAGTCTTTTCTTTTTTAAACCCTTTTGATTGCTGCGCCCCGTGACCACGGAATAATAAAAAAGGGGAAACCCACTCTATGGGGGTCACCAGGAGTCTCAGTGCCGATGGAGCCCGGAGAATTCAGAGCGGGGACAACGGATAGGCAAAGGTAGGCAACTGCCTAGGGCGCCACATCATTCTAGGCAGGACTGGAGCTCAAAAAAGCATAGGGGGCAAATTTTTTTCCATTGGGGGGAATGCTATGTGACTTAAATTTGCTAGAAACCCCAATACCATGCCCCAGCCCTAGGCCCCTAGAACAGCCCCATGCGTCTATAAAAAAACCCGCTATCAGGGACATGGTATGCCCGACCAGCCTGGTCATACTAAAACCCAGAATTAATGTATTGAAACGGGTTTAAACAGGAGTACGTTAATAATTACTGTGTAAAAAAAAAGTGTAAATAGTTATCCTTTTAAGGGTTTTTTAAAAAAGAAAAAAAAAAAAACTTTTAAAAAGGGTTTTGGGAAAAAAAAATTTAAAAAGATTTAATAAAAATTATTGTCATAAAATTCCAAAAAAAATTTACACATTTTGGGGTATCCACATGACGATAATAACCTGTAGAATTAATCTAACAGGTTATTTAGTATGAAATGTGACTGGTATAAAAAATAATAAAAAAAAAAAACCGAATTCACTAAAATGCATCTTGTCTGTTCATGCTGCAAAAAAATTGTTAAAAATATTATGCAGTAATTAATATGAAATCTCAAACTATTCTCCCAAAAATACAACTTCTCCCGCATAAAACAGGTCCTCATTCAACTGTATCATTAAAAAAAAATAAAAGCGTTTTTGATGTTGAAAAAAGGGAGGGAAAAACAAAAACTTTGGGCGCATTAAAAGGTGTTTTTCTCCCAAAATTTATTCCTCTTATCGTTTGTTTTCTTTGGTTTCATTTTTTTTAATTTGTTTTTGGCCCCCACTGGCATGTTTGGGCAAAATGTGAGGACATAGGTCTTAGCTTAAAAGACCCGCCTGGAGCCCCTAGGGGAGATCAACAGGTCTGTTTTCTATCGACCTGGGAGTAGCAACCCATCAAAAAGGGGTTTTTAAGAATAGGTTTGGACACTGTTTTAAAGGACCATATTGCAAAGGATTGTTTATCAAGATTTTTGAAGGGAAAAAAAAGCAAAAACCCTTTTGTGAGAAACCCAATTAAACTTTTTCAGGTTGGTGTAAGGGGGTTTAAGGGAATTTTCCCCTCCGGGGTTTATAAAGTTCTCCTCAAGCCAAATTTAGGGGTTTCCCTAATATTCTGGGGTGTGGGTTGCTTACGCAGTGATTGACATTTCAGCTTGCCCTTTCTAGCTGGTGTTAGAGGGAAAATTTGGTTATGGGAGGGGCTAAAAAAAGCAGGGAAAACTTAAATCTAAAGGGTTAAAGTTTGTCAGAAAAAAGATAAAAAGTGTGTGATAAGACCAGCAGGCAGTGACATGCCATCCCGACCACTGTAAGAGAAGAGTGGGGTGGGTCCCAGGGAAAACCTTTTGTAAGCAAGAAGAAGATAAAAACTGCTCTAGCCCTGAAAGGAAGCAAATTCAACATAGCAATGTATTTGGTAATAGCTTTTTTTGCCTTTGCCCACAGTTTTAAAGCTAACAATTGATAAAAAACCCCCCCTTAACATCCATTGTCTGCCATTGCGTAAGTGGTTGTAAAAACCATGGATTCATATATTGGTTTTTCAGTGAGATCCCAAACCCACAGACAACAATGATTTCAGGGTATTTATCTGCATCGTAACAATATAGAAAAGAAAATTTAAAACTGTGAATAGACTATAATGCGGTTTGGTGGGGCGCCGTGTGATGTCATCCCATTAGTAGTAAGTGATGGACCAATTTTTCCCGGGGGAAACCTGGAACAGAGAAAAAAAGGTCATGGCGATTCAGCGACAGGTCTGTACCCGAAAAAAAAAAGGATTGTCACGCCCAAATTAAAGATTTTAAATTTTATTTTCAAAGTTTGGATTGAAAAAAAAAAAGGATAAAAAGTGTTTCTCATTCCAATTTTTTAAAGTTAAAACGGGCATGACCATTTGGGGGATCGGGGGTCGTTCATTAATTTCACACTCTAAAAGCGACAAGATGTTTTCTGATACAGAGCTCCAAATCCACTGAAAAAATGAAACTTTAACGTCCCACTAAGAAAAAATTAAAGAGGACCCGGGACTTCCCGACAGGTCTGTAATTTTAAATACTTGGTTTTTCCCCGTAAATAACAAATTTGGACTTCTTTCTAATAACTTGTGATTTGCTTTTATTCCTCCTAGAAATGTAATTACCGAATCGCAGGGGGTTTAAACCCAATTGGGGGCGTGGCCTTGTACACATTGACTGTCATCACTGATTGGACAATGTCAGACTGTACAGGACACACCCACAATTGGTAACACCCAGCTGACTGATTCGGTAAAATATTTCTAAATCTAAGATGAATAATAGGGGAACTACACAACCCATCTTCCAAAAAGGAGGAGATAATTAGCGTAGTCCGAGGTCATGACAGGTGGAGTTCAGTTACTATGGTGGAGAGGCCGAGGTCAGGAAAGGTGGAGTTCAGTTACTATGGGGGAGGGCCGAGGTCAGGACAGGTGGAGTTCAGTTAGTATGGTGGAGCCAAGGTAGCACAGGTGGAATTTAGTTACTATGGTGGAGAGGCCAAGGTCAGGACAGGTGGAGTTCAATTACTATGGTGGAGAGGCCGAGGTCAGGACAGGTGGAGTTCAGTTACTATGGTGGAGAGGCCGATGTCAGGACAGGTGGTTTAGTAACTATGGTGGAGAGGCCGAGGTCACCCCAGGTGGATTTCAGTGAGTATGGTGGAGCCAAGGTCAGCACAGGTGGAATTTAGTTACTATGGTGGAGAGGCCAAGGTCAGGAGAGGTGGAGTTCATTTACTATGGTGGAGAGGCCGAGGTCAGGACAGGTGGAGTTCAGTTACTATGGTGGAAAGGCCGAGGTCAGGACAGGTGGAGTTCAGTTACTATGTTGGAGAGGCCGAGGTCAGGGAAGGTGGAGTTCAGTTACTATGGTGGAGATGCCTAGGTCAGGACAGGTGGAGTTCAGTTACTATGGTGGAGAGGCCGAGGTCAGGACAGGTGGAGTTCAGTTACTATGGTGGAGAGGCCGATATCTGGACTGGTGGTTTAGTAACTATGGTGGAGAGGCTGAGGTCAGCACAGGTGGAGTTCAGTTACTATGGTGGAGAGGCCGAGGTCAGCACAGGTGGAGTTCAGTTAATATGGTGGAGAGGCCGAGGTCGGTACAGGTGGAGTTCAGTTACTATGGTGGAGAGGCCGGTGCCAGGACAGGTGGAGTTCAGTTACTATGGTGGAGAGGCCGATGTCAGGACAAGTGGTTTAGTAACTATGGTGGAGAGGCCGAGGTCAGGACAGGTGGAGTTCAGTTACTATGGTGGAGAGGCCGAGGTCAGGACAGGTGGAGTACAGTTACTATGGTGGAGAGGCCGATGTCAGGACAGGTGGAGTTAAGTTACTATGGTGGAGAGGCCGAGGTCAGGACAGGTGGAGTTAAGTTACTATGGTGGAGAGGCTGAGGTCAGCACAGGTGGAGTTCAGTTACTATGGTGGAGAGGCCGATGTCAGGACAGGTGGAGTTCAGTTACTATGGTGGAGAGGCTGAGGTCAGGACAGGTGGAGTTCAGTTACTATGGTGGAGAGGCCGATGTCAGGACAAGTGGTTTAGTAACTATGGTGGAGAGGCTGAGGTCAGCACAGGTGGAGTTCAGTTACTATGGTGGAGAGGCCGAGGTCAGGACAGGTGGAGTTCGTTACGGGTGGAGAGGCGAGGTAAGGACGGGGGGGGTTTAGTTACTAGGGTGGAGGGGCCGGGTCAGGACAGGGGGAGTTAATTTAAAATGGTGGAGGGCCGAGGCAGGACAGGTGGAGTTAAGTTACTATGGGGAAAAGGCCAGGTGGGAAGGTGGATTTCATTTTACTAGGGTGGAGAGGCGAGGCGGGACAGGTGGAGTTAGTTCTAGGTGGGGGAGGCCGATGTCAGGCAAGGGGGTTAGTAACTAGGGTGGAGAGGTAGGTCAGCACGGTGGAGTTCATTTAAAATTTGGTGGAGAGGCCCGGGGGTTAGGACAGGGGGGAGTTCATTTATATGGTGGAGGGGCCCGGGGGTCAGGACAGGTGGAGTTCAGTTACTATGGTGGAGAGGCCGAGGTCAGGACAGGTGGAGTTCAGTTACTATGGTGGAGAGGCCGATGTCAGGACAGGAGGAGTTAATTACTATGGGGGAGGGCCCGATGTCAGGACAGGGGAGTTAAGTTACTATGGGAGAGGCCGAGGTCGGACGGTGGAGTTAAGTTATTTGGGTGGAGGGGCCCGAGGTGGGACAGGGGGAGTTAAGTACAAGGGTGGAGGGCCGATGTAGGACAGGTGGATTTAAGTTACTATGGTGGAGACCCGGGGTCGGGAAAGGTGGAGTTAAGTTAAGGGTGGAGAGGCGAGGTCGGACGGGGTGGAGTTAATTTTAATGGTGGAAGGCTGAGGTCGACGGGGAGTTCAGTTACTATGGTGGAGAGGCCGATGTCAGGACAGGTGGAGTTCAGTTACTATGGTGGAGAGGCTGAGGTCAGGACAGGTGGAGTTCAGTTACTATGGTGAAGAGGCCGATGTCAGGACAGGCAGATTTCTTTCAATATGTAGGATGGTTAAGGTAGGCGGCAGACAGGGTCAGGAAACAAGCTGGGTCAGGAACAGGTAAATGGTTCCAGTGTGTGTGCACTATAGAGCAGAAAGGGTCCGAAGAAGAAGCCAATGAGCAGGACAGCAGGCGAAGAGATTACAGGTGGCACCAAAATGTTGGGAAGGGATGTGGCAATGGGGAGAAGAGCAGGAGGCAACAGATTGCTGGCAGCAGGGGATGGGTGTGACAATGAAAAACAGCACTAAGGGCCTTATGTATGACAACTGTCTAGCAGTAAGACTTTCTTTGTTGCCCATAGCAACCAGTCACATCCGATAGCAACTAATCAGAGCTCATAGCAACCAATTAGAGCTCATAACAACCAATCAGAGTTCAGCTTTCATTTTTTCAGAGCAGTATATTAAATCAAAGGGTAGATCTGATTGGTTGCTATGGGCAACACAGAAATACTTAGGGTATGGTCACACGGCTGTACATACTGTACGCACCGCAATATGCCAGATGTTATAGAAATACGTGCTGGCCAATGCGTACTTCTAAGACGCTCTGTGCCGGCTCCCATAGACATTCTCTTTCACCTTCCCCAGCGTGTAAGTGCCGGAGGAAGTGACATGTCAATTCTTTTCCCCAGTGCATATTGTACACCGGGGAAACGTCGGGTCATCATAGCTCTCATTGAGAGCTATGAATTACTGTATTTGCGGAGTGTACTTCAGGCGTATTGCAGCACAATTACGCGCTGAAATACGCCCCTCAAATACTCCATGTGAACTTTCCCCCTTTTAGACCGGGGGGAAAAACTCCCGGGGGTAGCAGACTTTGCAGCTCCCCCGGGGGGCCTAGGTTTTAAAGGGGGCCCGGAGCAGTGTTTCCCGGCGTCCGTCCCCCGGGTTTTAATCCCCGCCCCTTTGGGCCCCCGCCGGCAGCAAAATTTCAATTTTCACCCCGGGGCGGGCGGGGGTTTGGGGGGCCCCGGCGCATCCCTCCCTTTTGACGCCCGGGCCCACCCGGCCCGAGCGTTCAGAGGCAGGCTGCCCGGAAATAGGGGAAACCCCGCCCGCTCTGCTGTTTCCCCCTTCCCGGCCCCTGTGATAAACAGGGGAGTGCGGGACGTCAATGATCACCGCGCCCCCCAACGCTGAGCAAAAGGGGGGCGGGGAGCGCGGGCATCAGGGGAGCGTGGAGTCGGGTTTAAAGTTTTTTATTTAATTTTATTTTCCCTATACCTCCCTAAATACCCCCCCGCCTCCCTATTTTACCCCAGCCTGCCGAAATACCCCCAGCCGCCTAAAATACCCCCCCACCCCCCCTACATAGCCCCCAGCCGGGTTATTATCCCCCCAGCCTGCTTTTTACCCCCACCTGCCTATATACCCCCCAGCCTCCTGCATAGCCCAAACCTTTCCCTATTTTAACCCCCCAGCCTCCCCTATATCCCCCCCCACCCTTCCTACATACCCCCCCACCCTCCCCTACTTAGCCCCCCCACCCCTTGCCTAAAAAAGCCCCAGCCGCCAATATTTTCCCCCAGCCGGGCCCTATATACCCCCACCCTTTGCCTATATACCCCCCACCCCTCCGCATACCCCCAAAGCCTGCCTTTTAAAACCCCCCAGCCTGCCTTTTATACCCTCCGCCTCCCTACAAAGCCCCTCCACCGCCTTTTTTCCCCCGGCCCCTCCCTGCATAGCCCCCTACCCCCGGCCTTATATCCCCCCCCACCTGCCTTTTAACCCCCCCCTGCCATTTTCCCCCCCCCAGCCTGCCTACTACCCCCAGCCTCCCTATATCCCCCCCAGTCTCCCCTTTTATACCCCGAGACCCTAATAGCCCCACCCCCAGCCTGCCTACATGGGCCCAAACCCCAAGCCGCCTACAAACCCCCCCCAAGCCTGCCCTACATTGCCCCCCCCCAAGGGCCTGACAGATGGGCCCCCTAAAGCCTGCCTAAAAAAGGCTCTCTAAGATCCCTCCCAAAAAAGCCCTAAAGCCCCCTCTGAACCTGTTGCCTATAAAAGCCCCTTTACCCCCCAAAAGTTTGGGCCTACCTAAATACCCCCCCAAAAAGCCTCCCTTTCCTACTTAAATGGGCCCCCCTTTAGCTCCCTAAACCCCCCTATTTTGGCCCCTAAAGCCCCCCAAACCCCTGTCAAACCCTGTATGGCTCCCTAAAAGTATCAAAAACCCGCCTGCCTAAATGGACCCCATATAGCCAGGGGGGGCAGGTGTGGAAAAGTCAGGACTCAAAATTATTTGCCCTAAATCTCCGGGGGAAAAAGGGGTCGGGGACGTCATCATGGGGGTTTGGGGACCAAAATGAAAGAAAAAAAGGGGGAAAGTCAACGACTGTCAGAGAAACCCCACCTGAGAGTCCAAATTTAACGGCGCTGAAATTTAAACTTATGTCGGCAGAGTTTTTGTGTAAACTGGTGCTCCCACTAAAGGCCCACTGAAAGGGGGTTATATCCAGTCTGCAGGGGCCGGGTGTACCCTGGTGTCTACCACTTTATGGTCCTGTATGGTGGTTATATACAGTCTGCAGGCCTGTGTACCCCTAGTATATACCACTATTTTTCACTAAAAAGCTTAAAAATTGGTCTTTGTGAAATAAATCAGTATTAATGTGGGGGGAAAAATTTTCAGTCACTTTGGGGTTTCATTTTCTGGTGGTATAATAGGCCCCTTTTTGAAAGTATTTATTGGTAATGTTTTTTTTTGGTTTTAATAGAAATTAAAATTATCAAAACTGAATTGTCCTGGTATAAAACCGTGATCAGGGGGGCGGGCGAGGGGGGGTGGGGGGGCCCACCCAAAAATTTTGGGTTTTGGGGCCCCCTGGCTTCTCAAATTTTACCCCCCTGCCTTAGCCCAAAGAAAATTTTTCATACATGGGGCCCCCTAAAACGGGTTTGCAGTAAGTTTCCCTCTGATTTTTTTCGTTTTTCTCATAAAATTAAAAAAAAAAAAAAATCAAAATTTGAAAAAAAATTACGTAAAAAAAAAGCTTTACATATCACGGGAAAGAGGAGAAAAAAGAAATAAAAATAACTGAGTGAAAAAGAAGTTTTTCCCGCGCTAAAAACTCTGTACAGTACCCCTTTGTACAGGGTCGGCCCGGGGGGGGTCTTGGGGCCCAAGGGGGGAGTTAAATTCTAGGGGCCCCCCCCAAATTCGAGTGTTTGGGGACCCATCAGTGGTTTTTCAATTGGGGGGCCCACCCTACAGCTACTGAAATAAACAAAAACATCCCTCCTATTCTTTACCCTTGTTTTTTTTGCCTCTCTTTCTATGCTTTTTTCCCTCTTCTGAGGGTATATGCAGTTAAAAAAAAACTTAGGGCTACAATACTCAGGGGCCCCAAACCCGGGGGGTTTCCTTTTTTCCCCTTGGGGGGCCATCCAAGGTTGCCCATGTACCAAGGGAAAAAAAAAATATTGGGTTTAACCCGGCGGTAATTGCAGCGCATACCGTACAGCCGCAATTATGCCCGGGGGCCCTTTGGGGTTGAGCAAAACGCGCCCTACTTTCCCGGGGGCGGGGGGGGGGGGGGGGGCGTCAGGGACCGCCAGCCCCCTTTACTGCATTTTCTTCCCGGGACGTATTTTTCCACAATAATTAACCCTGTACTTTTCTCCCCACACGACAATCCCATCAAATGGAGAGGAGGCGCATCTCGTCTTTTTAGAGCGCAAATTACGCCCCGGGAAAAATGCGCCCAAATTTGGGCCGTGTAAACATACCCCCTTTGTTTTAAGTTTATTTTTGTTTGAAAACCACCGGGGGATCCAGCACCCGCTTTTTTCTTCCCTTTTAAACCCGCAGCCCTTTTTCTGAATGGCTCTTGTGTATAACAGGAAAACCCCCCAGGAAAATCAGAGCATGAAGACTTTTTTTTTTCCCCCTCATGGATTATTATGAAGGTAAATGTTGTCCGTCTATTCACTACAAACCAGTATATTCCTTTGTGTTTCCCCCCCTATGTATTGGTTGCTTTATACTGGAAAAGACTTCAAACATATCCCCAAAAAATGTCCCGTTTGTTTCTTGGTGGGCGGAAATTCCAGTACAAAGGGCGTTTTTCTAAAAAAACCCTTAAACAAACTGGGTTTCTGGTAATGAGCACATTTGCTTTTTACCCCCCTTGCCGGATTAACTTTTATAATTATAAACTCATTGACCATTCGAAACTTGCTTTGTCACAGAGCAGGTGTGAAGTCGGAGCAAACTTGCCCCAGGCTGTGTTAATAAACCCCACTAGATTTGGGGTTTTATTAGAGATAAAAATACGGGGGGGAAATTTTGGGGAGCTTGGCTCAGCTTTTCCTTTTTAAACCCCTTTGTCTTTAAATTTTGGACAATGAGGGCATGATCGTAGGAGCAATAATCTTAGGGTTCATCACTGGGGAAAATAGAGAAAGCAGCAAACTCCCTACATGAATGTTTAAAGGATCTTAACTACTGAGCCATGTAGTCTCTGGGTAATTATGGTCACTTGAGTTCTTGCTTGACTGGTCCTTTTTTCACAAACGGACCCTTAAAGTAAAATTTTTTAAAACCCTGTTCTCCACTGAAAACCCAGCAAACCTGATACAAAAACCCCGAAGCACAAAAAGCCTGGTTTCCCGCTGGGGGGGGGGGGGGGGGGGAAAATGTGAGAGCCCGAAGGTCCCCCGGGGGTTGGGGGTTCCCCATGGTGATATTAATCCTGCTGGATGGAGAATGAAATCCAGAGTGTATATTCCTGCAGAAAGGGATTTATAGCAAAAATATACAAAGACACTTCTACAGATAAAACCATTACATAGAAAAGTCACTTTGTGATTAAACCCCTTTGGTTGTACAGGGAACCTGGCATTTGGATTTTTGCTGCCCTAAACTGAGAGCAGGATTTGAAGAAGGAGACAGCTGAATCTTTTGAAAATAGGGTTTTATTTATAGAGGAGAGAGGGTGGGCTCTGGAAATATAGGGTTTTTAAAAATAGAGGGGAGGAGCTGGGGCTCTGTGAAAATTTTGGGTTATAAAGATAGAGGAGAAAAGCTTACTTGTGATATATAGAGTTATTTATAGAGGAGAGAAAACTGAGCTCTGTGATATATTTGGGATAATAAAGATAGAGGAGGGGGAGGGGTGAGCTCTGTGATATATAAAGGGGAAAAGGATAGAGGGGGAAAGGGGCTAGCTCGTGATATAAAGGGTTAACCCTAGAGGAAAAGGACTGAGCTCTGTCTTTTAAATAGGGTTATATGAAGAGGAGAGGAGCTGAGCTCTGTGTATATAGGGTTATGATAAAGGAAGAAGCAGAGCTCTTGAATATAGGGTTATATGAAAGAGGGAGAAGCTAAATCTGTATATATAGGGTTATATAGGAGGAGAGAAAGGGGCTCTGGATTTGGGTTAATGATGAGGAGAAAAGCTGAGCCTGTGATATTAGGGTTTTAGATAGGGAGGGGGAAAGCTGGCTCTGTGTATATGGGGTTTATAGGGTTTGAGGAGAAAAGCTGTGCTCTGTGATATATGGGTTTATAATAGAGAAAAAGCAAGCTCTGTGATATATGGGTTTTTAAGATAGGGGGGGAAGCTTTTGTGTATATGGGGTTTAATGATAGAAGAGGAGCTGAGCTTGTATAATAGGTTTATGATAGAAAGAGAAGCTGAGCTCTGTGATATAAAGGGTTATTGTGGAGGAGAGAGGCGGATCTGTGTAAAAGGGGTTTAAGGATGAGAGGAGTGGCTCGTGAAAAATTAGGGTTAAATTACTAGGGGAAAGAGAGCTGAGCTCTGTATATTGGGTTTTGAAGAGGAGAGGGCTGGCTCTGTGATTTAGGGTAATGATAAAAAGGGAGAAAGTTTCTCTGTGAAATAGGGTTATATGATGGGGAGAGAAGGGGCTCTGTGTATAAGGTTTATGTGGGGAAAGGAGCTGAGTCTGTGATATTGGGGTTTATGTGGAGAGAGAAGCTGACTCTGTGATTTTTGGGTTTTTAAGATAGAGGAGAGAACTGGCTCTGTGATAAAAGGGGTTTAGGAAATAGAGGAAAAGTTGGCTCTGGTTATAGGGTTAATGATGAGGAAGAAAGCTAAATGTGATAAAGGGTTATAGATAGAGGAGAGAAGCTTTTCGTGATATATAGGGTTATATGATAGGGGAGAGGAGCGAGCTTGGTATATAGGTTTATGAAGAAAAGAGAAGCGGCTCTGTGATAAAAAGGGTTATAGGTTAGAGGAGAGGGCTGGCTCTGTGTATATGGGTTATTATAGAGGAGAGAAATAAGCTCTGTGATATATAGGGTTTAAAAAGAGGAGGGAGTGGCCCTTGGTTTATAGGGTTAAATAAAAGGAGGAGCTCTGTGATAATAGGGTTATATGATAGAGGAGAGAAGCTAAGCTCTGTGATATATAGGGTTTATGACAGAGGAGAGAAGCTGAGCTCTGTAGTATAGAGGGATAGCAGCTGATGACGGTAGTAAACAGCTGCTCTGGAGAGCAGAACCTACACCCTAGTAGTCTATACCCCTTTATTACTGAAGTGTGCCATGCATAATGATATGATTTGAATATAAGGAATTTAGGAATTTATCATGTAAAATAAATTTAAAAAAACAACACATTTTTTGCAAGTCTTACATAAAAAACTGAATTAATGGCATCTCCTTCATGCGCGATCACACAATGGGTCTTATATGTCTTCATTGTCCAAACTTTGTTTCTCCACAACACAACTCTATGATTATACGGATGTAATTTCATTCGGCAGCAAGCATACACTGCTCAATAAGTCATCCTCAATGAACGGCTTTGTTGCAAAATCCTGACGTGATTGAGTTTGGACCCACACACATGTTCATTAACCCACTGAACTGGAGAGGGAAGACAATGCGTTCTCTGCTATAGAAGCGTTGGGGTCACCCTGAACACATAGCAGTAACATAGTGAATCCCGGCCACTTATAAACACTTATACACTTATACACACTCACCAACCATTACATGCTGCAACCGCAAGACTGCATAGTTATCAAATAGAAGGCAGCTGAAAGCAGTTTTGTTGTCAGTGGCCATTTGGCATTGGAGTAAAGCTGCTTTAGATGCAATATCCCATGGACATTAGCAATCAAACAGATTTTTAGATGTGGTCAATTTAGACAACCTTGTCTCTTGGCCGTGATGTGTGAAGTGCACTAACCTGTACATTATACTCTGTTGCTTACATCCATGATAAACTAATCCTAACAAGTCACCATGTTTCCTGGCCTAGTGTAACATCAGCCTTCAGCCTGCAGCATTTCTGAAAGTCCTAACTTTAGTTTTTCCATCACTTACAAGGGCTTATTTTTTGCAGGATTAGTTGTATTTTTTAGGTTTTAGGCAATACTGAAAAGGGTTCCCATCTCACACATAAAGGTAATTGATATACGTAGAGAACAGGCCCCATCCCGGAGGTGTCCGAAATGATTGATTGTCTTAGAGGCATGTTTCATAGTTCATAGTTTTTAAGGCTTGAAAAAAGACAAGACGTCCATCTAGTTCAGCCTGTTGTGCTAAGGTGTTGATCCAGAGAAAGGCAAAAACCCCCAATGAGGTAGAAGCCAATTGTCCTCATTTTAGGGAAAAATTCCTTCCGACTCCAATCTGGAAATCAGAAAAATCCCGGATCAAGCCCCCTCTCCTGAATCCTAGTCACTATAACTTGTTATATTATTACGCTCCAGAAATGCATCCAAACCCTTTTTGAACTCTGTTATTGAATTCACCATGACAAGTTCCTCTGGCAGAGAATTCCATAGTCTCACTGCTCTCACAGTAAAGAATCCCTTTCTATGTTTAAGTAGAAATTTTTCGTTCCTCAAGACGAAAGGGTGCCCCCTTGTTCTAGATACAGCCCTGGGTATAAATAAATCTTGGGAGAGATCTTTATATTGACCTTTTGATGTATTTAAACATATTTATTATGTCCCTTCGAAGTCTTCTTTTCTCTAAACTAAATAACCCTAATCTTGCTAATCTTTCTGGGTACTGTAGTCCACCCAGTCCTTTTATTATTTTTGTTGCCCGCCTTTGTACCTGTTCAAGCTCTACAATGTCTTTCCTGTGCACGGGTTTGCCCAAAACTGTCACATGTTCCATGTGTGGTCTAACCAGCGACTTGTATAATGGAGAAAATTTTTCCCCATCATGTGCATCTATGCCCCTTTTTAATGCACCCCATGAGCCTATTTGCTTTGGCAGCTGCTCCCTGACACGGCTGCAAACAATTAAGTTTTACTGTCCACCAGGATTCCCAAGTCCTTCTCCAACTCACTCTTACCCAGCCTATTTCCATTTAACATGTAGTCATGTAATGGATTTTTCCTCCCCATATGCATAACCTTGCATTTATCTGTATTAAACCTCATCTGCCATTTCCCTGCCCAGGCCTCCAACTTATCCAGATCCCTTTGTAATAACACATGTTCTTCATAGAAAAAATGGCAGCGGAAAGAGACAAGGATAGGTGCATGAAGACCTTTTTTAAAAAAATGGAAGCCTTATATTTCCAGCACATTCAATGACAGGGAAATAAAGGAAATGATGGAGCCCTTCAAATACACAGAGTATTATATGCAGGAACAACTTAAGGGTACATTAGGAAGATTAGATGTCGACACTAGAGGCTAAGGGAGTACCGGTGGGGTTTTGGTTTCAGTTGAGGGAGGGGGAGGTGAATTGGTTTAAGGGGAGAAAATTACAAAAACCAGAGGCTAATGGTTTGTTTCATATGTTTTATTGCAATAATTGTTGTAATGTTACAATTCTATACACTGTGTACCAGTGATGTGTTATTACATTGTCTTGTTATGCTTCTGTGTAATAAAAATATGTTAAAAAGAAAAAAAAAAACAGGACCCGAAACTTTCTTTGCAGAACTGAGTGGTGGCTCCGCTTGGCCGGCACTCTTCATTCATTTGATAGGGATTTGAGTTCAGCCGAGTGGTGTGGTCACATAGAACATAATGAAGAGCAACCCATTTTCCAGAGACTTTTAGGGGCCTGTTCTCAAGATAAGTGCAGGACCAGACAGTGGGACCCATACCCAGGCTTGGACTGGCCCACAGGGGAATAGGGGAGACACCCGTTGGGCCCCTGAGCATGGTAGACCTGGAGTTGTTTCTTAAATGTATGTACATCCTCATAAGAGACAAAAAAGCAGGAAAAAGAGAGGCAATAAGCAGGAGGCAGAGAATGGGAGGCATGTACAGTCATTTAATGGCGTTTCAGGCTTACATGTTGCACTCTTACTCATAGCAAAAACATAGTAATGAGTAAGGGCGCAACATGTAAGCCCGAAACGCGTTGGAATTTCTTCTACCTGTATTTCTTTGGGCCACTACCCCCAATAGCTGATAGAGTGCATTTTTGTATGTTTTTTTTCAATATTTTTCAATAAATTCTGCATGATTTTATTCTTGGGTCGTGCTGGACACTTCAATCTTCTACAGTCATTTACAGTAGCTGTAGGGTGGGCCCCTAAATTAAACTCCACTGGTGTGCCCATAAATGGCTCAACTGGTGGGCCCGGAACAGCTCGACTGGTGGGCCCCTAGAATCAACTCCACCTGTTTACCTTAGGCACCCCAGTCTGACACTGTACATGGGTACTGTACAGGGTTTGAGCGCTTTAACACTTCCTTGCACTCAGTTAACCTACTACTTTTTTCTCCTTTTCCGTGATATGTACAGCTTTATTTTTATGCAATTTTTACATTAGATATGTTTTAGATGGGATATAATAGCTATTGGCCATGGCCACCTCTGTTAGCTCCCAGTTGCCCTTACTACTCATGGTGATCACATTAGGGTAATAAATGTGGCAACAGAAGGTGCCCCCTTCTTCTGTCAAACAGCTTAGATGCTGTGGTTGCTAGTAACTGTTGACTAAATGACTCAGATTGAAGTTATTTCTTTAATTTATCCTCCCTTTATAGATGTACATCCACTTAGAGGCATTCTGTATAATAGCACAATGCCTAGGTGAATACTGAAGAGATGTACATGTGGCACACATCACCATCCATGAAGAGCAGTGCTGGAGATATGCAGTCAGATGACCATACTGTGAAGAGTCACAGTAGCTATTGTTTGGTTGTTATTACACTTTGACTATAAACTGCTATATAACAGGAGAAAAACAAACAGCAATACATGAGTACAGCGACAAAACCCTGGGCGACATGCATGATTTTGGGCCATTTTTTTCGCGTGCATTAGCAGCATAGAATGCGCCTGAATCTATGAACCTGTTCTACTGCAGGTCATAGATTTAGCGTTTTCTAGCTACTAAGATGACACTTCTGGCTCAGGTAAACCACTTTCAAAGTGCTCTACCTGTTCCAGCAGTAATGCGCCTGGATTTGCTGTACTAAAGCTATAAATGTGTAGCTTCATATGGTTGTAGTGCGACCCCTCCAGCACGCCCCCCGATCTCAGGCGCATTACAAAGTGCCGCGGGTGCCGCATAATGTGCTTAATTTTGGAGTGCATCTGCTCATACATCGAGCGCACAGGGCTGCACCAGTTTTTGGGCTGAAAGGACACCAGACTACTGGCGCAGCCCTGTACATACATGTCGCCATATATGTCTATTTAACACGAATCTGTATCTGTAGTATTCAAATATCTTTACGACTGAGAAGCTCCCTCATTGGTGGAATGTAGATGACCTCCCCTTTGACCCATATGCTCCTCTATGGTAGGCCTACACAACATACAGCCTGAAGGCCACTTGCAGGCCACTGAAGGATTTTTGGTGGCCCGCAAAAATGTAGACCTGTTCTGCTTCAGTGAATGGAGGCAGCCTCGCTTGTGCATTTTTATGGGAGTTCCTATTACACCTGAGCTCGGCTGTATTTGGACTCCTACAGATACAAATTTATGAAAATGGAGACAGCCGTGCATGTATGACCATCTCCATTGCTGGACTTATCCAGAGCCAAAAGAAGTTTGTGTTATTTTCTTTGTTGGTCCATATGTACTGCCAAGTTGTGCAGGTCTGCTCTATGGTAACCAAATCCCCTTATCACATGGTGACTAATGGTGATAAATCTGTCAATGTACATGAAGATTACAAAATATATTGAATGAAGAGACCACATGACACATATCCGCTATGCTCCATACCATGTACAGGTCAGGTAGAGCCAAATATGGGCTGAACCATGGATGTGTTGTTCACATGTGGCCAGGACTGGTGAAAAGAAAGTATGGTAAAATCATTTTTTACGTAAATTAAAATTTTTATTTGTTTGTAGTAACATGGTGCTTATGACCAACACCAAAAAGTTACTAAAACCCTTCCAGACAGCCCTTAAAGGGGTTTTGCCACGAAGTGAGTTCCTTACCTCTTATCTGCTCAGGAGAGCAGATAAACAAAGCATGCTGATGGGGTGAGCAGAGAGCGAGGAAGCAGGGAGCATCTGCAAAGTTTACTCAAATAATTACTTTACAACCAGTGGATTCTCTATACAGCAGACAGCCTCATACACTGCACTTTTCTCCCCAGCCCCTTGCAAGCTCCTTTATGTTCCCTGTCGTCAGATAAGAAGTGCAAACACACAAGCGCCGCCAGATCAGCTCCTGTCAGTGTCCTGGTCGTGTCTAATGTAAACTTTCAGGAAACTAAGTGCATCTTAGTCAGGCTGTAGCTCTCAGAGGCTTCATTTTTTGTAATCACATATATTTAGAAAAGTGATTAAATACCCATTTTTGAGGATCCCACGTCAACATTACAGCGTGGAAAAACCCCTTTAAGTTCAACCACAGGAGCCAGGCTTCGACTGGCCAACAGGGGAGTAGGGTAAACCCCCAGTGGGCCACTGGACATGGTGAACCCCTTGACAGAGAAAAAGTGGCAGAACGCAAGATGTAATGTGCAAGAGTCAAGTAGTTTTGTTCAGTAGCTGTAGGATGGGCCCCAAGAATTAACTCCATTGTTGGGCCCCAAGGATCAACTTTACTGGTGGGCTCAGAAAACCAGATTTACTGGTGGGCCCCAGACACCCCAGTCCAACACTGATAGGAGGGTTGACCCAGTGTCCATCATTTTTCAATCTCTTCCAGAAGTCTGAAGCTGGTTAAATGATCACACATCTCCAGCTTCATTGGGAGAAAAATTTGTTTCTAAGTTTTCCAGGTAGAGATAATGATAGCAGCAGTGGTCGTATAACGTGATTACAGTGTAACTCTCCAGTTGACAAAGTGTTAATCCTAAATTCTTGCTTTTCCTCTGTGGGAGTTCCTATGAATCCATTAATCTGAGGACCGGCCTCCTTGCATTCTCTGCTGCTTCCAGACGTTAGTGCCTGTATTTTTTTTTCATCTTCTGATTAGTACTTTGTCCCCTAAGTGTCCTAGAGACTCATCCAAGTGTAAACATGAAGTTCTGGACACACAAGTGTCCCATCCACATCTCAGCTTGGAAGAGCACTGTCATGACTTGCTACTGAACCGTATCATCCTCTATCCAACAAACTGCAGGCAAAGTGACTGAGACTTGTGACTATAACCACCATCATCTCTCTGGATCTATCACTGCAGATTAAGGGGATTCTCTTTGATTGATTTGAAGTCGTTGGACTTTAGTAACAAACTCATGGCCAATTCAGGGATCCAGCTCCTTGGCTATTTTCTGGCTCTGGGAGGATGGATTGGAATCATCTCAACCACAGCATTACCTCAGTGGAAGCAGTCGTCGTATGCCGGAGATGCCATCATCACTGCAGTGGGACTATATGAAGGCCTGTGGATGTCATGTGCTTCCCAAAGTACTGGGCAGGTGCAGTGCAAAGTCTACGACTCTCTTCTCTCCCTAGAAGGTATATAAAGAGAGAGAGCCTGAATATCAGGGGGTCACATAATGAGACACTTGATTATAGTGATTGTTATACTACTTTAGTTAATATATGACATAATTTGTGTATGTATTATCTATAAGTTTTAGAATTATCAACATAACACTGTACAGGGAGAGCTAGGGGGGTACTTGGTGCTGCATGTTGCTGGGTGCCTCGGTGGATATCATTAGTGCTGGATGTCATGGGGGATATAAATAGTGCTGGGTGCCATGGGGGATATAAATAGTGCTGGGTGCCATGGGGGATATCATTAGTGGTGGGTGCCTTGGGGGATATAAATAGTGCTGGGTGCCATGGTGGATATCAATAGTGCTGGATGCCATGGGGGATATAAATAGTGCTGGATGCCATGGGGGATATCAGTAGTGCTGGTGGCCATGGAAGATATCTATAGTGCTGGGTGCCATGGGGGATATCAATAGTAGTGGGTGCCATGGTAGATATCAATAGTGCTGGATGCCATGGGGGATACCAATAGTAGTGGATGCCATGGTAACTATCAATAGTGCTTGATGCCATGGGGGATATCAATAGTGCCAGGTTCCATAGGGAACATTAATAGTGCTGGGTGCTATGGTGGATATTGATAATGCCGAGTGCCATGGAGATATCAATAGTGCTGGGTGCCATGGGGGATATCATTAGTGCTGGGTGCCATGGGGGATATCATTAGTGCTGGGTGCCATGGGGGATATTAATAGTGCTAGGTTCCATGGTGGATATTAATAGTGCTGGGTGCCATGGCGGGTATAAACAGCGCTGGGTGTCATGGGAAATATCAATAGTGCTGGGTGCCATGGGGGATATCAATAGTGCTAGGTTTCATGGGGGATATTAATAGTGCTGGGTGCCATGGGGGATATAAACAGTGCTAGGTGCCATGGGGAAAATAAATAGTGCTAGGTGCCATGGGGGATATAAATAGTGCTGGGTGCCATGGTAGATATCAATAGTGCTGGGTGCCATGGTAGATATCGATAGTGCTAGGTTTCATGGGGGATATTAATAGTGCTGGGTGCCATAGAGGATATTAATAGTGGCTGGTGACATGGGGAACATTAATAGTGTTGGGTGCCATGGAGATATCAATAGTGTTGAGTGCCATGAGGGATATCAATAGTGCTGGGTGCATTGAGGAATATTAATAGTGCTGGGTGCCATGCGGGATATCAATAGTGCTGGGTGTCATGGGGAATATCAATAGTGCTGGGTACCATGGGGGATATCAATAGTTTTTGGTACCATAGGAGATAACAATATGCCACTCATAGTATAGGTACAGGGCTACGATTTGCCCCTTGTTAAGAGAAGTCAGATTATGCTTGTGTCATTGTATAAAATGTATTAATGCAATTTTGCATATCCATTGCCTGCGGATGGGCAATAACTTTTCTCATAAGGAGTAATGATATTCAGGGTATATATTTATACCCTGTTTCCCCGAAAATAAGATAGTGCATTTTTTTATGCAATTCAGAGTTTGGCTGCTTATGCTGATGTTTGTGATGAAATCATACAGTATATTAATAAATGTTGATTTTTTGTTCAACAATAAATGTTAAATATTTTTCATAGAAAAAAACATCCCCTAAAAATAAGTCTAGCTCTCTTTAGGAGCAAAAATAAATGTAAGACACTGTCTTATTTTCGTGGAAACGGGGTGTATATATATATATATATATTATATATATATATATATATATATATATATATATATATATATATATAATAAAATAAAAAAGCTTAAAAGTTGTTTCAAAGTGATATGAAACATTTGTGCTGCACAATTATTACACAGTAACTTCCAAGTTCCCAAAAAAACCCATAGCTATAGAAGTAAAATTTGCATTAACTAAAATAAAAGTAAAGTTGAAAGTGCCTTTGTTACATGACTATTTGTTGCAGGTCATCGCGAGGTACTCACCAACATTTAATTTGTTTTCATTTATTTATTTGCATTATATCTGTATAATAATAAAATCACTATTAATTTGTTGTTTTTATTATTCTAATAATAAATATATAATGCAAATAAATTCTTTAAATCTTAATGGAATGGTGACAAGTGTAATATTGATAACAATAGGAAGAGCATTAATATTAAATGACAAGTATTTTAGTGATTATTTTAGTCATATGATTACAATGCATCACTATGTTTTCATTTAAACCTGTTGCTTTTATTTAGTAACATTTTGTGGATTAAGCTTAAGGTTCAAAAAAATCTAAAGAAAAGTTTCATGTATTTACTGTATTAATCATGTCCAAGCTTTACTGCGCTGCTCATTGAGAAATCCAAGGACAAAAAAGAGTTTAACATTCCAGCCTAATTAGCCTGAGCGAGATTTATAAAGCCGCAATGTACAGCTCTAAGAATGTGGAAATGCCAGAGGCATGTTACTGTGTTTATTAATGGTAAATGGTGAGAAAAATATCATTGATAATTATGTAATATTCAATGTAACATGATAATTTATGGAAAAAATACCAGGGGAATATACTATGTTGATTTAAACCAATGGAAAAGTGCTATTAGAATATTTGGGACCGGTCTATAGTCAAAGGGGTTAATTCACAATGATCGGCTCCCCTTTTATTAAACGCTATTAGGGCACATTAATTGTATGAAGGAGGTCCCTGCTTGGAATCACCTCTTATTAGCTAGACCTGAAAGCCACTAAACAAAGAATACCTTCCGACTTTTTGGAGGGTCAAAGAGGGACACATGATTCTTGGAGTGAAAGATCCATTCTTTTCCGGATTTTTATGCTCTTGGATAATTTTGATTTACACACAATTATCTGAATATAAACATTTTTAACATCCAAGTTGTACCAAATCATCAAATAAGATACACTATGGTCTGTAATATACTATTAGGAAAATTTTCTGGATCAACAAAGTAAATGTAATTATAAAAACAGGGACTTTTGAAGAGCAAGGAAGGGACAAAAGGACTTGGGTCTAAAATAGGGACTGTACCTCCAAAAGAAGGACATTTGGGAGGTATGAGAATAGCTCTCACTCCTAGCCAGTCCATGTATTACATCATCGAACGTTCATTTCAATGGCCAACATGCAATACAATATGTCCTCTGAAGCAGACACTACAAGGGGAATGTATGGCCACCTGCGCCTTCTTCTTTGGCTGTATCAGCAGATCAGTTGGGTGTTTCAGAAGCCAGACCGCTGCGATCAGATGAAAAAGGGGTCATCGGTCAAATGTTATGGTATCTCACTAGGATTGGTCATAAAATTATGATCAGCGGATGTCCCACATCTAGGACCCTTTTTAACTATGAGAAAAAAGGAATGGAGATAGGAGTAGTCTCTACGTGTAGTTCATGAAGAACCTTCTGAGTGAGTATTGAGCAGTAGGCGTGCGATCAGACCCAATAACATAAGCTTCTAGGCTGGAGGCAAAAACTGAGAGGAACTTTCCGAGCCCTAGAGGTGCTGTTCAGTCGGCTTTAGTAAGGCCCCTGAGAGTGGGCAAAAGGCAGACCCTGAGAGCCATTGGGAGTCATTGCTTAATTCATGGTGGGCTATAGGTGTGCTAAGCGAGAAAGTCATTCTCCTCTGTAACAAGTGGAATTTCAAGTGTTGCACTGGGTCCTACAAAAACAATAACTATCTCATGTTAAAGTTACAGTATTACCATTGTCTGCATGTTAAACTGAGAGTCCATCCTTTCCAAAAGGACTAGAACTGGGACTGTGTAAGTCACTCTGTGGCCTGTGAGGCATTGCTACATTACTGTACACCATATATACAAGATCAGACTGGGTTGCCTAGAGTCCACCATTGGAATTTTATTCTAGGGGCCCACCAGTGGAGTTGATTATGGGGCCCACCAGTGCAGTTGATTCTTTATTCCCACCAGTGGAGTTGATTATTGGGGCCCACCAGTGGAGTTGATTCTTTATGCCCACCAGTGCAGTTGATTCTTTATGCCCACCAGTGGAGTTGATTCTTTATGCCCACCAGTGGAGTTGATTCTTTATGCCCACCAGTGCAGTTGATTCTTTATGCCCACCAGCGGAGCTGATTCTTTGGGGCCCACCAGTTGAGTTGATTCTTGGGGCCCACCAGTGCAGTTGATTCTTTAGCCCACCAGTGGAGTTGATTCTTGGGGCCCACCAGTGCAGTTGATTCTTTATGCCCACCAGCGGAGCTGATTCTTTGGGGCCCACCAGTGGAGTTGATTCTTTATGCCCACCAGTGCAGTTGATTCTTTATGCCCACCAGTGGAGTTGATTCTTGGGGCCCCCCAGTGCAGTTGATTCTTTATGCCCACCAGCGGAGCTGATTCTTTGGGGCCCACCAGTGGAGTTGATTCTTGGGGCCCACCAGTGCAGTTGATTCTTTATGCCCACCAGTGGAGTTGATTCTTTATGCCCACCAGTGCAGTTGATTCTTGGGGTCCACCAGTGGATCTGATTCTTGGGGCCCACCAGTGAAGTTGATATTTTATGCCCCCCAGTGGCGTTTTTTCTGGGGCCCACCAGGGGAGTTGATTCTTGGGGCCACCAGTGGAGCTGATTCTTTATGCCCACCAGTGGAGATGATACTTGGGCCTCACCAGTGTAGTTGATTCTTGGGGCCCACCAGTGGAGTTGATTCTTGGGACCCACCAGTGGAGTTGATTCTGGGGGTCCACCAATGTAGTTGATGCTGGGGGCCCACCCTACAGCTACTGTATGTGCCTCATATATGCTGCCTCTTGCTTTTTGCCTCTTTGTCTCTGCCTTTCTGCCTCTGCAAAGGATGTATATGCAGTTTAAAAGAAACTCCAGGACCATCATGCTCAGGGGCCTACCAGCAATTTCCCCTGCTCTCCTGTGGGCCAGTCCAAATCTGTATAAGGTACACATAGCAGCCAAAGTTAGATAAGCTTCCATGAAAGGTAGTAAAGTAGTGGCCATGAATACTTGTTAAGGTAAAGGGCAGTTTCTATGCAACCCTGCGAGTGGTGTATGAGGGTCATCTGTGGCAAAGAATTGCTTGTCAAAGACTCATAGCTCTTGGAGCACTGCTCTGGAAGGTCAGGTCACTGTTGTGAAAAACATATTTTTCTTATTTATCATATAAAATAAAACCAAAAAATAACAAAATAAACATAAATAATATTGCTTTATCCTTAAAAATTCAAACCTCTGAATTATCACTTTTTCATACCACAAGGTGAAATTGGTGAAAAGAAAAAAAAATTATAATTTCAATGGCAATATTAAAAATTCAAATCTTCTTGCAAAAAAAAGCCTTTATACAGCTAGCAATGGAAAAAGAAAAAAATGTTTTGCTCTTGAAAGGCGGGGATACAAAAATGAAAATGCCATTTCCAAAAATCGCCATGTCGAGAAGGGGCTAAGGCTATGTCTACACGACATTGGACAAAAACCGTCCGAAAGTCGATCGTTTTTTGTCCGATGCACAACCGCGGTCTTTGTCACATTCTGCGAAAATAAAACGCGGTCGGTTCCGTTTTTTTTTTTTTTTTTTGCTGTCGGCCATACAATTGATTGTATAGGAAACCAACGGCAAAACCCAAAACGCCGGTGTATAATAACATGTTGTATAACACGCCGGCAACAAGAGTAAAAAAATTGACCTTATGTAGACTACAGGTGTTTTTTTCTATTAAAGTCTATGGGAAACCTGAACGGGTCGGATTTTCAGCGGTTTTAGAATCCTGTGCCATGTAGACATAGCCTAAATCAACTGAAGCTCCATCAGTAGGACACACCATACCACAGAAAACCATTTAGTCCTAATTTTCCTAATCTACAGAACACCACTTCATGACAGACGATCTTCACACTCTTCTTATCTTGTTTATTCAGGACTTTCCTGTTACCATACATGAAGCTTTGAAGCCCATACCAATACCTTAACTGTAAATGATGTTACTAACCTCTGGAATTTGTAGACGGCTGAGACATTATTCTGCGTCACTAAAATGTTCCTTATAGAAAAAGGAAGTGATTTTTGCAAGAGCCAAACTCTGATTTCTAACTTGTCCAAATATCATTTAGTCTAGGTCGACTGAAGGGCAAAGTAAAACCTTAACAAGGGGTTGTCTCACTACAATGATTCATCTCACCTCAGTCCTGTTTTCATTTTGAATTCAGGGGCGTGTTTACTGGCTTCCACTAGGCTGCAGTAGAAACCAGGTCTGTAGCTATAGCAACCAGTGCTGTCAGCCTATCAGGAGAGATTAAACAGGTCTGTAGCTATAGCAATCAGTGCTGAGAGCCTATCAGGAGACATGAAACAGGTCTGTAGCTATAGCAATCTAAGGAGCTGATGCAGCCCATACAAGAGGGGATATCTAGGAATAGGTAGGACACTGTTAATGGACACATATTGCAACGTGACTTGTTTGTGCAAGATCTTTAACATAAAAAGCAGCGATCCTTGTAGTGAGACAACCCCTTTAACTAACAAAAATACAAGTGCTGTAATTCTAAGGAAATTTAATTTTCAGGACCTTGTGAGGTCATCCTCTAGAGGAGCAGTCAAGCATTTCCAGGTTGTACAGTTGGTGGCCAAAATGTGTTTTGCTCTCAGCTACTTTTCAGTGGCCCTTACGACTCATGTGCAGTGTCTTACTCCATTCGCTTTACTATGTACTCTGACCTCTTAACTGTAGTCCCTCAGATCCTATCTATTCCGTTTTGGACAAAGTCAATCATAAAAATAAGTTGCTCACCTGTTATTCATTCCACTTAAATGGGTTAAATTAAATTCCACTTAAATGGTAAATGGGTTTTATCACTACAAAAATTTACTTTCAACATGTAGGGACCAGTAAATGAAAACTTTTTATAAATATATTGCTCTATTGCTATTGCCCTGGTTAGGAGATAAGAGAGATTTTATCTGCTCTGAGTGCACACAAGTGTCTCTAGGTCCATGTGGCTATGTCTACACAGTACAGGTTTTCCATCAGATTTTTGGTGTTTTTTAGTATTTGGAAACCTGACGGAGAACTTTTCACATAGACTTCAATACAAAAATGACCTGTAGTCTACTCAGGTCTTTTTTTTCAGGTCAGTTTTCAAAGCTGGAGGTTTTAGGTTTTAGGAACATGCTTTAAAATCTGCTGAAGTCCGGCAGAAAATGTACTATTGAAGTCTATGGCTATGTCTACACAGCACAGGTTTTCCATCAGATTTTCTGTGGTTTTTAGTATTTAGAAACCTCTGAAAATCTGATGGAGAACTTTTCACATAGACTGCCTGAAAAACTGCCAAAAAACAAAAACCTCAACAAAAATCTAAAAACCACCCAAAAAAAAACTCATCAAAAACCCAACTGCTTTGGACAAAAAACCTGACAAAATACTCAAAGTGGGATTTGGCTTTTGACAAGTTTTTTGTCCTATGCTGTGTGACCCGAGTCTAGCTCTCTTCCTGATTAGACAGAAAGCAGGGATGGAGACCATGGTTGGAGCGCACTCGGGAGCAGACTCTTTGGGGGCATGTATGAAATGTGGCGCCACCTTGACAGTCGTACTTCTCAGTAAGTTAGTGTCGCATTTGTCAGTATGTATGAAAGTATCTCACAGCACTTTACAAATATGTGTCATTGTGAGACATTTTTTTTGCACCAAAAAGTGGTGCATAGAGTGTGAATGGTTTATCCAAAAGTAACGGGTGCCCCAGATTTTGGCGTACAACCATTCATACATCTGTCGGACAGGACTACGACAGGTTTTTTGGCTCAAAGCACGCCAGAAAACTGGTGCAGCCCTATTCATACATGTTGCCCTTTTATCTCTAAGAAGATTAGTTTTTGCTTACAGATAAGCAATTGTTTCACAATTGTTTCAGAGAACGTCTAGCTTTGTTTACTGAAGATTAAATCTCCTGCACTTATGTCTTTGTAATATCTCAACTAGTTATAGCTCTGTGTGTGTTGTTGTACTAAAGGACTTAAAAGACCACTAAATGTAGAAATAATGAGTTGTGTCACGGAGAGCAATGCAGGTGTGGATCCTCTGGGTCACCGCGAGCGATGACACTGACCGCGCCAGGGAGCGGAGTCTAAGGAGCCCCCTGGTATTCACCAAAGCCCACCGCAAGACGGTATGGCCTTGACTGTGGGGGACTCCCAAGTCGCTATCCCTGGCGTGTCCACAAACGGTGACAGCCAAGCCCAGGAGTGGAACCCAGGAGGCAGGCAAGAGGTTAATGACATGAGTGCAACAGATACAGCAGCAGAAAACCAAAGCCACAGGAAGGAACACACTGTTCAGGATCACTGAAGAACACTAACAATCTGGCCCAGAGCAAAGGCAAGAAGTTCCTTAAAGGGGCTGTCTCATCTCAGTTTCATAGGATGCATTAATGAAATAATGCTGCTTTGCTCTGTCACTTCCTGGTTAAGCTGTCCTGTCTGTAATTAGCATATGAGCTTGTATTCAGACTTCTGCTAATTAGATAAATCTCATGCTGTCAAGACCAGGGAAGCTTCTGAGTTAAAGTAAACAGCAGTAATTACTGGCTTTTGTCTGAAAGATCAGATAACAAACAAGCTCTCACTGTCCGGAGTTCTGTGCTGTGAGACCTGTGTGATGAGGTCACTCCCTGCTATCAGATAGAACAAACAGCAGGGGGGGAGAAGTACACAGATCGGTCACTTGGGGAACCCAAGAGAGCACAGAAGGTGATAAAATCACTTGTAGCTCCTTAACAAAAAAAAATGAACAACGCAATATATTTGGAAGACATCTTTATTTAGTATTCCCAACATGTTGAAAGCTAATCTTTGTAGCGAAACAACCCTTTTAAGTCCCCGGTGGTGGCAAGCCATTGGAGCACAAATGATGCTCTGGCCCTTTAAATCATGCCCTAGAGATGGAGTGCGCACGTGCCGGAAGCCAGCAGCAGCTGGGAGCGGAGCAGGAGCGTGGTGAGGTGAATAGATGCCAAGAGGGGCTGGGGAGAGCGCAGAGACACGAGTGCAGCCTCGGTCCGGAACGGGGACCGCAGTGCACAACGTGACATTAAGTTTGGTTTGGGGTACTCTCATATGCTTTGAATGAAGGAGCAGCTAAGATAATTGACCACTCCTCTGTTCAAAGACATCTTCATTGCAGTGAGAAAGAATGGGAAGCTGAATCTCCTGATGAAGTGGTTATGGGTGGACCCATATAATGTGTAGGGAAACTGAATGTGGATAGGTGATAAATGTCTACTAATCTCCTACTGATCTGTTCCATCTTTAGGTGGTGACTGACGTAGGGTGTGAGTCTTCCCCAAGGTAATATGGTATAGAGGGGGGAAGGGAGATGGGTAAGAGGGGAGGCTCCTGCTGCAGCTTGTTGACTTATAGCTGGACACAGGACAGTAAGAAAGAGGAGGGAGAAGATGGCTGATATCCTGGGATATATAAAGAATACTTAATTATATACAGAATTGTGCAAAAGTTTTAGGCAAACTTTATTGAAGAAATGCTACAAAGTAAGAACGCTTCCACAAATAGAAGTGTCAATAGTTAATTTTTATTAATTAACAAAATTCAGAGTGAATGAACAGAAGAGGAATCTAAATCCAGTCAATATTTGATATGACCGCCCTCTGCCTATTCTTCTAAGTACATTAGTACAGAGTTTTTTAAGGACCTCACAGGGAGGTTGTTCCAAACCTCTTGGACCTCACATGGAGGTTGTTTCAAACCTATTGGACCTTACAGGGAGGTTGTTCCAAACCTCTTGGACCTTCCAAGGAGGTTGTTTCAAACCTCCTGGACCTTACAGGGAGGTTGTTCCAAACCTCTTTCACCTCACAGGGAGGTTGTTCCAAAAATTTTGGACCTCACAGGAAGGTTGTTCCAAATTTTGGAGCCTTACAAGGAGGTTAGTTTCAATCCTCTTGGACCTTACAGGGAGGTTGTTCCAAACCTCTTTGGACCTCACATGGAGTTGTTCCAAACCTACTTGGACTCTACAGGGAGATTGTATCCAAACTCTTGGACCTTCCAATGGGTTGTTTCCATACCTCTTAGATCTCACAGAGAGGTTGTTCCAAACATCTTGGACCTCACAGGGAGTTTGTTCCAAACCTCTTGGAACCTTACAGGGAGGTTGTTCCAAACCTCTTGGACCTCACAGGGAGGTTGTTCCAAACATTTTGGACCTCACAGGAAAGTTGTTCCAAACTTCTTGGACCTTACAAGGAGGTTGTTTCAAACCTCTTGGACCTTACAGGGAGGTTGTTCCAAACCTCTTTGACCTCATAGGGAGATTGTTCCAAACATCTTGGATCTCACAGGGAGATTGATCCAAACATCTTGGACCTTACATGGAGATTGTTCCATACCTCTTAGATCTCACAGGGAGGTTGTTCCAAACATCTTGGACCTCACAGGGAGTTTGTTCCAAACCTCTTGGAACCTTACAGGGAGGTTGTTCCAAACATTTTGGACCTTCACAGGGAAGTTGTTCCAAACTTCTTGGACCTTACAGGGAGGTTGTTCCAAACCTCTTGGACCTTACAGGGAGGTTGTTCCAAACCTCTTGGACCTCACATGGAGGTTGTTCCAAACATCTTGGATCTCACAGGGAAGTTGTTCCAAACTTCTTGGACCTTACAGGGAGGTTGTTTCAAACCTCTTGGACCTCACAGGAAGGTAGTTTCAAACCTCTTGGACCTCACAGGCAGGTTGTTTCAAACCTCTTGGACCTCACAGGCAGGTTGTTTCAAACCTCTTGGACCTTACAGGGAGATTGTTCCAAACCTCTTTGACCTCACAGGGAGATTGTTCCAAACATCTTGGACCTCACATGCAGATTGTTCCAAACATCTTGGAGTCTAGATCTTCTGTGAATGTAACTGTTCAGATCCTACTTTCTCTTCATGTAATCCTAGACAGACTGGATGATGATGAGATCGGGGCTCTCTAGGGGCCACATCATTAATCCAGAACTCCAAAAGCAGTGGTCACACTCAATTTGGATTTAAATATCTCTTTTGTTCATTCATTTTGCATTTTTTGTTACTTTCTGAAAGCATGCTTACTTTTTTCCACATCTGCCTAAAACTTTTTTGCTCAGTACTGCATTTCTCAGTTTGAATTGTAATAGAAAATAATGGGATCAAATGGAAGGAAGAGCAGAAGCTGAGATACTTTTTGATTTATGTATTTTCTGTGTTTAGTGGTCTTTTAAGGTTCTATTATTTATGTGTATATATATATATTATATATTATATATATATATATATATATATATATATATATATATATATATATTATATGTACTTCTTGTGACTCCACTCTAAAGTGAAAACTATTTCCAATTTTGCACATTGCATCAGAATGTACTTTAATTTTTTTCTTTTTTTTTACTTGACAATTTTGACTGACATTCCCTAATGAGAGCCTCAACAATACAGCTTTGATAGGCCAATTACGCCATATTTACTCATTATACCCCATGTTACTTTCCCATATCTTTAAATCCTTTCATGTCAATCAATCTTCTTTGTCGCAGCTTTGGAACCCTCTATATTAGATTAGCCCCCGACTCTCAGGGCTTTAAAACCCCAGTAAGAAAGTTCAGACGTCTCTTAATAGGAGATGTAGGAAAAGCAAAGAGATTATTTCAGATGTGGAATGCATTTTGTAGACCGGTCCTTATTTAATTCTTTGCTGTGATGTTGACAAGTCCCTTGTAATTAACCACAATTTAATGATATTCCATAAAAATTAGCAAATTCTTGGAATATTTTCTCCAGTGGCGATATCGCCTTGAACCCCAGTGATGACTGTAGTATGTGACATTAGATATTACTCATTGAATCAGACTGGAGGGCCTAGTGTGCTTTTGTCCTCTATGTAAACTAGTAATTATACTTTGCTTGTTGCTGTACTGACACCTGCAGGGGTCTTACTAACTATTTTCATTATAGTCATTTTAGGGGTGTTACCAATGATGGATTTATGGATGAAATTATTAAGGTTTCCAAGATGTCAATCTTCAGACATCATATAGTACAGATTTAGTCTTAGAGCATAAACAGTTTATTAGCCTTGTATGTATAGTACATTACATTACTTATCTTGTACTGATCCTGAGTTACATCTTGTATTATCCTCTAGAGCTGCACTCACTATTCTGCTGGTGCAGTCACTGTGTACATACATTACTGATCCTGAGTTAAATCCTGTACTATACTGCAGAGCTGCACTCACTATTCTTCTGGTGCAGTCACTGTACATACATTACATTACTTATCTTGTACTGATCCTGAGTTACATCCTGTATTATACTCCAGAGCTGCACTCACTATTCTGCTGGTGCAGTCACTGTGTACATACATTACTTATCTTGTACTGATCTTGTGTTATATCCTGTATTATACTCCAGAGCAGCACTCACTATTCTGCTGGTGCAGTCACTGTGTACATACATTACATTACTTATCCCGTACTGATCCCGAGTTACATCCTGTATTATACTCCAGAGCTGCTCTCACTATTCTGTTGGTGCAGTCACTGTGTACATACATTACTTATCCCGTACTGATCCCTGTAGTTACATCCTGTATTATACTCCAGAGCTGCCACTCTCTATTCTGCTGGTGACGTGTCTGTGTACATACATTACTTATTCCTGTACTGATCCTTGAGTTACATCCTGTATTATACTCCAGAGCTGCACTCACTATTCTGCTGGTGCAATCACTGTACATACATTACTTATCCTGTACTGATCCTGAGTTACATCCTGTATTATACCCCAGAGCTGCACTCACTATTCTGCTGGTGCAGTCACTGTGTACATACATTACTTATCCTGTACTTATCCTGAGTTACATCCTGTATTATCCTCCAGAGCTGCACTCACTATTCTGCTGGTGCAGTCACTGTGTACATACATTATTACTTATCTTACATTGATCGTAAGTTACAGCCTTAATTGGATTTAAGATGTTAGCGAAAGTCTTCTTGACGGTTTCCAATAGCAGCCAGTAGATTTGTGAATGCTGCTCTGGAGTATAATGTAGGATCAGTACAGTAATTTTTTTTACAAAGCTACTTAACATTTTGCACATACATATATATGCACTACATATGAACAGTTATTTTTCTGTATTGATAGGTATGAACATATGTAGATACATACAAGACGAACACTGCGGCTTACATACTTTCAGTACCTTAGTTAAGCATTTGGGGACCAATTTTCACCAAATATATTGAACATTTCTTTTGGGAGAAGTCCTTTGTGATTATCTCCAAATGTGGTTATATTTGTAGGCCCATTGGGGTTCATTCTTGTGTTAGGGCACCACCACAGGATCCTTGGTTACTTTTTGGGTCAGTCTGACCACTAGTCTTGCTGTATGGTAAAATCCCATAAGCACATACTTGCCAGGGTATTCTTGCCCTTTGCACTTTTTGTGGCAATGGACCATAAGTGCTTGCATTGAATATAAAGTAACCAGATCTTTAGGTAAATGTAGGAAGCAGAATGTGTTATTGGCTGACTGCAGCTAGACTGGGCAACATTATCCCAACTACAGAGCCTGAGTGGGTGGAGCATGACACCTCACGGAAAGAATCCCTGTGTCAAGCACCGCCCACATAATAATAAGCATCAATTTTGCCTGCGGTGTTCCTAGTGTCCTATCAATACTAATCCCAGGAGATTACCGCAGGAAATGAAGTTGTCTTGAAATTTATAAGTAGATGACAAGTACCTGGCATACAGTGAATTTCGATAATAAGCAACAATTTAGAGCTGATTTTCCACTCAGAGCAGCTTGAAACCTCTTGTGATTTAGAGATTTTCAGCAACTTGTGGAAATTTCCTAAAATAAATAAAAGACAAACAAAAATCAGTAATAAAAATACACTGAAGGATTTTCCAACCTGCCGTCATTCTTAAAGAGGCCCTGTGACCTCTCCCGACAGGTCTGTCCTAGAAAATCCTTGTGTTCCCTGTGAAATAACAATTCTGGAGCCTCTGCTCTTATAACTCTGGGTTGTGCCGTTCCTCTGTTATTCTTCCTAAATATATATTACTGAATCTGTCAAGTGGGTGTTACCAGTTTTTAGAGGGGGCGTGCCCAGCACACACTGACTGTCAGTACTGACTAGATAATGTCAGACTGTGCAGGGACACACCCAAAATTAATAACACCCAACTATTAGATTGGTCATGAATTTCTAGGAGGAGTAATAGAGGAACAGCACAACACAGAGTTATAAGAGTAGATGCTATAGAATTGTTATTTCATGGGACACACTAAGATTTACTAATGCAAACATACGAGGAATAGCCACAGGCTCTGTATCAGATCAAAATCATGACCATCGTCTTCTAAAAAGAAGACCTAACCTCTCTATGGGTTGTAACTATTTCAGATAAGTTTAATGAAATGAATAGAGTTGATCTGCAATACAGAACACAACATGTGGACATATGTGTCATTGTTTGAGGAAGGAAAACCCCATATTTTACAGCTCCTTTTAAAAATGGCCACAAGTTACTTAAAGGGGTTGTCTCGCTACAAGGATTACTTTTTATGTTAAAGATCTTGCAAAAACAAGTCACTTTCTAATATATGTCCATTAACAGTGTCCTGCCTATTCCTAGATATCCCCTCTTGTATGGGCTGCATCAGCTCCTCAGGTCACTATAGCTACAGACCTGTTTAATCTATCCTGATAGGCTGCCAGCACTGGTCGCTATAGCTACAGACCTGGCTTCTACTGCAGCTTAGTGGAAGCCAGTAAACACGCCCCTGAATTCAAAATGAAACCAAGAAAACAGGACTGAGGTGAGATGAATCAATGTAGTGAGACAACCCCTTTAAGTCACCCTATGCTTGCTACTTGTAAAATTTTCTTAAACTTACAAATTATTAAATTCGTATGAGACATTTTTGTAAAAGTGAGCTCTGGATTTGCCTTTTTATTGGTTATCACTAAGAAATATGCCAAGTGGCCAATACACAGGCACATGCTCATTCTGAGATGACAGCTGATGAGGCAAGTGAATATGAAAATTCCCAAATTTCTGTAATGCACAGTTAGTCAATTTTGGCTTTTGACTGATTTTCTTAAGAGCTAATCTGTGGTCATGTGATAAGGCTTGGATGGATATCTAGCAGTAAACCAATATCTACATTAGGGTATCAAAAACCTATCACAGAAAAATTATAACCCCAAATATAAAAACATCAAAACTTTATTTCTACTAGTTAAAACTTCGATACAACAAACTGATCCCTTAAATCAAATACGCAACAAGATAATCCCATATATGATAGAACAAGGGAGTATACTTAGCTTCCAAGATGGGTACCTCACCAGTCCTCCATTGATGTAGTCCTAGAAAGATTGGATAGTCCACCTATGACCAATAAGGCCCTTTGATACAACAAGTACACTAACCCTATAAACACCCTATTCGGCCCTAAGAATACCTTTATGGAGTCATCGCCCTGATAAGGGCGGCCCCACATTGCCAACTTTCACCCTAGGCAACCCTAGTGTATCCTAAACCAGGGCCAATGGGTATATGCAAAAGAGAGATCACAAAAATGTATAGTCTCCCGACGCGTTTCCCCAATAGGTTCATCAGGGGAGTAAGTCTCTCAGATGGGTATAGATAGTTCACGCCACGATGGAAGAGCGTCCCCTAACTCAGTAAGGACCTCCTTAAATACACCTCACAGTGATCAGACAAGCCAGTAAACCGCCCATCTCATTAGCATATTCCCTAATGCCTCCAATGTATGCACCATCTAATCCGATTTACCGATATGACCATTGTACATATCCTGTATAAAGTTGACAGCATTTAAACATACAATATAAGGTAATACCTGCAGCGCATGTCCCTTACCTATTCACAACTTCGCGCGGTTTCAGCAGTCGGCGTCCGGAACCGGCCACTGCGCATGCGCGGCTACAGATCCCAGCGCTCAGACCCGGCCACCGCGCATGTGCACAGCACCCGGGACTCTTTAAGGGATTTAAGGGATCAGTTTGTTGTATCGAAGTTTTAACTAGTAGAAATAAAGTTTTGATGTTTTTATATTTGGGGTTATAATTTTTCTATAAGGTTTGGATGGAAAATGATTTTGAAGGCCAGTAGTGATGCAGCGGGATATATTGCTTGAGTTATGGGCGTAGCTAGGGGGGTCTGGTGGGCAAGTGCACCAGAGCAGGGATATTGGCACTGGAAGATTGCATGGTATTTTGGCTATAGTCTAATTTTGCTTGATGGTAGAGAAGAGTGGGCAGCCCATCAGCATTAGCAGTGTCAATGCCAGAAGGGCTAATGAATGGTGACTACAAATCTATCTATGCAATATCAGCATATATACTGATTCGTATGCTTTACTTTTTGAGGGAAGAGGGGCTTAAAGGGGATTTCTCGCTACAAAAATTAGCTTTAAACATGTAGGAACAGGTAAATAAAGACATTTTCTAAATACATTACTCTTTCGATATTACCCTGGTCAGGAGATAAGAGAGATTTTATCTGCTCTGAGTACACCATCCATATCTTCCTTCCTGATTAGACAGAGAGCAGAGAGTGACGTCACCTTGGTTGGAGGAGAATAGTCTTTATCTCTAACAAGATGAGATTAAATCTCCTGCAGTCATCTCACTGTAAGGGTATGTTAGAGTATAGGAAATCCACGGCACTCTCCATTCAAATGCACAAAGAGCTCTCCTACACTCCTGATCCTTCCCACGTCTTGGTCCCTGATGAAGGCCTGCTACGGCCAAAACGTCGGACCATGGAAATGTTTTTATTAACCTCTTCATGCATTTTGTACATTTGAATGGAGAGTTGATTTTGAGTACACTTGTCAGTTCAATAAATCTTTTCTACAACTACATAAGGAGTGCCGTGGATTTCCTATATTCTTGACTACCGTCGATTGGCCTTCCACTGAGCACCCACCATCTTCTAAAGTGTGCGGCACCATCATTTTTTCTACTGTAAGGCTATGTTCCCACGATGGATTCAGACTCTAAACTTTCAACGCTGAATCTACTTTGTGTCCTCGTCGGAAAATCTGTGCTTGTGAGCGCGGATTTCAGATGAAGACAGTACACTAATTTTCAGAGGTGAATTTTTCATGGAGGTGGGAGGTGCGGAATCCGCTGCAAAGAATTGACATGTCACATACAATAAGTGTGGAAAAATAAGTAAGTAAAACCCTCATTATATGAAACATGATGTGGTTTTACATAGGAATCAATGTAAACTGTACTTGGGGCGTTTTATAGTGGGATCGGAAGCTGATTCTGAGCCGGATTCAGCGCTGAATCTGCACCACAATCGGTGTCCAAATCTGTCGTATGAACATACCCTAGGAATAGCAGATCTGATTTGCCAATCACTGCTGTAGAACCACCCACAGCTTGACCAGGAAGTGCCAGTCTGAAGCTAGCTGTGGCTCTGTGAAACAGCATGGTGAGACAATCCCTTTAATCTTTTCCCCAGCCTAGCACTGGTAATACCATTGATAGAGGGGGAAGTGTACCAGTTTTGAAAAGTATAAGTCACATGAAAAATCATCATTCTGGACTGGAAAAGAAGCAGCAATGATATAATGATATAGCAATGGTGTATTTATATTGGTACATATTTATCTCTATATTTGCCCCACAGTTCACATCCAGGCAACACGGGCCCTCATGGTGGTGGCCATGCTTCTAGGCTTCATTGGAATTATTATCAGTGTTGTCGGAATGAAATGTACTAAAGTGGGTGACAACAATCCCGTTACGAAAAGCAGAATCGCGGTGTCGGGTGGTGTCCTCTTCCTACTCGCAGGTAATTCTTCCAAGCTCTTACTTTTTTTATATGTGGAAACACTGGTACAATGCTTCTTTACATGATCAGGAGTCCATACCACAACTACTAGTTAACCTGTCTTAGACCTGAAGTGACCCACATGTCCCATTCCATGTGTCTTTGGCTTAGAGATGTCAGTACAGTCACAGCGGTTACATTGATGCCAGCCCATGGGGCCCTGGTGGTCTTACTTCACCCCTAACAAACTATTTATAGATGCAGATAAAGAAGAGGGTCAGTTATAAAGAATGATATGTTAAGTATACCAGTGGCTACTAATGAGACCATGCTACTGGTGGGATATGTCAACATTATGTTCTACCACCACATTTTGTGTAGGATCCAGAGAAGCTCCCCATTAAGATTTACCAAATGTGTCCATAGGGCTCCATTGACTTTGAGTTTTTTGCATACAGTATTCCCTTAGAGGAACATGTTGGGAAATACCCCCAGTATATACTTCCAATGGAAGGCTCAAGTGATTTAGGAACTGAGCCATAGAATAGTGTTTTACATAAACTGTGGAAAGTATCAGGATAGCTTCTAGACCACAAATTGCGATTGGTGGTGGGGTTTAATTACGGTATTTTTGTAGGAGGCTGAGTTCACCTTCTTCAGCTTCAAAACCAAGTGGTGATATTACAGATGTCTTCTCATCTAATACTACTGTGATATACTTGGCTGGATTTTCCATTAGACACATGTCTAGGGTTGATCTTTCAGGAACAGAGACCCGCTCCTCAGGGTCTTGGTTGGATTATACGCTAAATAGTGGACATAGATGTAAAAGACTCCATTCAATACTTCCATATGTTCTAGCTCTATTATCTACTCTCTGAAAGAATACTTAGAGATTTTACCATCACAAACATTATTGGCACATTTAAAGGATCTGCCATCAATGCTCAGTAGGTGTAGGACCAGAGCGTTTGCATTTGGCTGTAATCAGAACTCCCATTGAAATGAAGGGCAAGCAACCATGCAATTGTGCCCACTTCTCCATTTAGAATGGAGCGTTTCGGGGGCCCATTTTGGAAATGGATGCAGGTCCTTAAGGATATCCCATTAATGTTTGGGATAGCAAAGCCCCTTTTATTGTACTAGGACACTGATGGTAAAAGTTTGGATATCAAGGCTGTTACATTTACAGTACACCCACTGAAAAACATTGTACCTGAGATCATTTTGAAAAACGCCTAAAGAACAAAAAACCTACCCAATAAAGTGACTAAAAATATAAATTTTATTGAATCAACAATAATATAAAATAAATATAAAAAGAGGAATCTGTAGTCCATAACACTAATAAGGATGTATCAGATGAATAAATCAAAAAGGGAAGATCTCTCCTTAGGGAGAGCGCTATATGGAGAGATCTTCCCTTTCTGAGCCACTCATTGCCTCCCACTCAGCCAAGCCAGCATCGCTCTGCTCTGTACTGACGAGGGGCAAACACCCCGAAACGGCTGTATACAGATGGGTGATGCTGGCTTGGCTAATATCCCTTTTGCTTTCCAAAGACCCAGTGGGTCAAAAGCAAATTGAGGATTTGTTACATCCAACAGAGGGCGCTTGAGCTTCTCAGCTCCTTTCCCATAAATGAATACTCCATATGCCTGGTGCAAAATAACATAAACACAAGCATCAATGTGAATAAGTAAGAAATTAGCACAATCACAAATGAAAAGCTAATACAATCATAACAAAACAATGAAAAGATACAGAACAAATCAATGCACAAAGAACCCCTTTCATTTTGAGCCTGCAGACTCCTGAGATGTAGATCCTTGATGCTATTGTGTTGTGACCCATATATTGTGCTACTTTTTGATTTGCAGTCATGTGACACTTGTCCTTATTTTCCCTCCTTTCTGTTTCATCAGGTCTGCTGACATTAATAGCTGTTTCGTGGTATGCCACCCAAGTCACTCATGACTTCTTTAACCCGAATACTCCAGTCAATGCTCGGTAAGTTAAAATATGGATCAAGGGAATGTGTCATCATAAAATGACCTGTTTCACCCGTATTTAATTTAAAAAACAATTTTAAAAAAAAAAAAAAAAAAAAAAAATTGCTATTTTTTAAAGTTTCTATATCACTATCAATATGTTTTAGAAATCCTACAGTTTTCAATTTGACCTTTTTAGGCCTAATAATAGTTTGACACTTCCTGTTCTGTAGAGAAAACTTTTCAGCAGTCTCCTCATTATCAGCACAGGCAGGGTTACACTGACAGGAGACACCAAGGTGTATAGATAACGCAGGATCCACCATTCACAATAGGAGATGGTCATAGCTTCCCCTCTCCCCTCCCTGCACACTGACTTCTTCCCAGGTCACAGATCATGCCTAGAAAACTCTTCTATAGAAGTCAATGGGTCTGCTCCTGTTCACAGCCTCCTATGTCCATGTAGCTGCTATAAAGCAACTTTCCAAATGCTGTTAAAAGCAGCTTAAGCAAGATGGCCGACCCCATAATCATATACAGGCAACAGAATTGTGAAATCTACAATCAGAAAATAAAAACGGTTAAGAAGAAAATAATATGTATCATCTTGTTTTAATTAAAAAAGAAATAAAATTGATGACAGATTCCCTTTATGGATAAAATATTACGGGCAAAAAGTGGAGGTGCAGGTTGGGAAGTTGTAGAAGTGATATAATTCTTTGCCACCATGCTGCACTTTTTGCCTTTATTAGTTATCAAATATATGGGCCAAATATTATCTCTATAGCAATTGTGTCTACACCTACAGTGAATGGAGTATTACATTGCTGTTCTAGTTTTTTACAGTTGTCCCACTTTCACAACCAAACGGGTCAGAAATAGGAACGTGCTCACATATCATGTCCATAGAGCAGCCAGTAATGGTACGAGCTTGTACAGAATTTGAGGAACAGCGCCACTCTTGTCCATAGGTTGGGTCTGGTACTGCAGATTGGCTTCATTTATGCGATTGTGGCTGAGCTGCATAACTACGTTTGGGACCAGCGCATTATGGATCAGATTTGATGAATGATTTTTATTTTGTGTTTGTTCAGTGTTGTATGGTTCAAGCGTGATTTTTGGAGAAGTCTATGTGAGACACAATACAGGTCATCCCAATGAATTGGTGAAGGGTTAGCACTAAAAATGGCAGACACTTCCAAGCTGGGTATATGCCCAGTGGACACTTCAGGCCTCATTTGCATACAACACAGGAGATTTTGTAAGGTGCGTTGTTTTATTAGGGACAAACAAGGATATATTTGGTGTCCTAGAGTGTAGTAGTAACAGGGTGGGGGGCTAAGCTGGGTGATAGCTTCCCTTTAAGTTTTAACATCAACATGAGATCATAGGAGTCAAACCCTGTTGATGATGAGAAAGGAGGTGGGAAGTCCACTCGTTTTACCAGATATAGCTCTGTTCTCACCCAAGGGCAGCTTCCCAAAGGTATAAAATAGGAGGCAATTGCTTTACAGTCACATCTTAATGGTGCTTAAAGGATACTCCACTTTCTGTGGGATTTACAATAATGGGTGGTATACATTACAGTAAGAAATTATGCACCTAGTCCCAAATTACACCTAGTCCCTTAGGCTTGCATTATTTGCTTTGCTGGTCAGGACCATTCATATAAATAGGTCTGAGCCACGATACCAGGCAGCGCCCGAAGCAGCGAAGTGTCTAGCAAAAATCTCAATGGGTGGGGACCACCTCAAACCCTTCACTCTTGTGATTTATAGGATAGCCTATAGATACGCCATCATTGTTAAAACTTGGAAAGACCCTATAATGAATTCAGTAATAACAGTATCATGCCATTCCTCAGATTGTTTATGTTCATATTGGCAGATATGCCACCAGGGCCCGATTATCAGTAGCGTGAGTGCTGGGGCCACTGCCAATCACTGGCACAAAATAGAAATGGCATTATTGAAGCAACATACCACATGTTGGCCAGTCAAGGCCTATAATGAGCTGCTCAAGGAGATGACTGTAGATAAAGTGACGCTCTACTAGTGCTGCTACTAATGAATGGTGGCAGTTACTCAGTCAGGCCTAGTTTAATCTAGCATTGGTGGCAGACCCTAGAAATATTCCAGCAATGGGCCTCGTTCAGGCTCAGACTGGCCCACAGAGGAGCAGGTGAAACCCCTGGTGGTCTCCTGGGAATGGTGGGCCCCTGAGAATAGCAGGCTGGAGGCAGAAAAAGAGAGGAAGAGGAAGAAAGCAACAGTCATGTGCAGTCATGTACAGTAGCTGTAAGGTGGGCACCACGAATTAACTCCACTGGTGGGCCCCAATGATCAACTCCACTGGTGGGCCCCAATGATCAACTCCACTGGTTGGCCCCATGAATCAGTTTCACTGTTGTGCCACAATGATCTACTCCACTGTTGGGCAGCAATGATCAACTCCACTGTTGGGCAGCAATGATCAACTCCACTAGTGGGCCCCAATGATCAACTCCACTGGTGGGCCCCAATGATCAACTCCACTGTTGGACCCCAATGATCAACTCCACTGTTGGACCCCAAGAATCAATTTCACTGTTGGGCCCCAATGATCAACTCCACTGTTGGGCCCCAAGAATCAATTTCACTGGTAGGCCCCAATGATCTACTCCACTGTTGGGCCCCAATGATAAACTCCACTGTTAGGCCCCAATGATAAACTCCACTGTTGGGCCCCAACGATCAACTCCACTGTTAGGTCCCAATGATCAACTCAAGCATCCCAGTTTGACATTGGCCTCATTTATCAAACTGTCTAATAGTAAGACTGTCCTTGTTGTCTATAGCTAAAGATCAAAACTCATAGCAACCAATCAGAGCTCAGCTTTTATTTCTTATAGTGCACTGAAAAAAATGAAAGCTGAACTCTGATTGGTTGCTAAGGGCTGTGATTGGTTACTATGGGCAACAAGAATAGCCTTACTATTAGACAGTTTTGATAAATGAGGCCCAATATCAATCTTTAGGTGACCTCTTTTGCTGTGTGACAAAAAAAACATGCATTGTTATCCAGAATTCAGTACTAGGGTGCAGATAATTGAAGTCTGGGGGACTGGGTGTAATTAGAGACTAGGCCCATGATTTCTTACAGTAATTTATACCACCCATGACTGTAAATCCCACAGAAAGTGGAGTATCCTTTAAGCACCATGAGATGTGACTGTAAAGCAACTGGCTCCTATATTATACCTTTGGAAAACTGCCCTTTGGTGAGAATAGAGCCATATCTGGTAAAATGAGTGGCCTTCCCGCCTCCTTTCTTAGATCCTATTGGCTCCTATTTTACACCTCTGGGAGACTGCCAAAATTCAACCTCTCTCCTTTCTGCTAAAATGTGATTCTACACAAAGTCTCGCATTCAGGCGCACTTATAGGAGTTTATGTCATTCACAGCAACAGACAGCAAATGTGCTGCAAGTATGGGAAGACAGTAAATTTTACAAGGTGCTTGGAATGTCTCCATATACCAGAAAACAGTTTAGGAAGGAAATTGGGTGGACGAGGAGGTGGAGGGGGGATTGTTATGCACATTATATAGTAG
Organism: Phyllomedusa bahiana; assembly: GCA_025379985.1. Lineage (NCBI taxonomy): Eukaryota > Metazoa > Chordata > Amphibia > Anura > Hylidae > Phyllomedusa > Phyllomedusa bahiana. The sequence goes on along the minus strand of JAODAL010009735.1, from coordinate 11,307 downwards.
TACAACAAATCTAGCATTATACAGTAAAAACACACAATACAGAATTGTGTCTTTCATTAAAATGAAGGTAAGAATACAGACTGCAAGTTCAGCATATTACTGCAGTGAGACCCAAACCCATAAAGCAGGGGTGTCAGAGCTATTGTCACCGAAGGCCACATCAGCCTTCAAAGGGCCAAATGTTACTGTTATGACGGGAGCCTTTTTTGCTGTGCCATTGAGGGCCACATAAAATGAGGTCGCGCACCAGATTGTGCCTTTGTTGGACAACTGTGCCTCACTTTTATTGAGACCTTAAAGGGGTTTTGCCGCGATGTAATGTTGACGTGGGATCCTCCAAAATGGGCATTTAATCACTTTTCTAAATATATGTCATTAAAAAAAGTGACGCCTGTGAGAGCTACAGCATTGCTCAGTCCCACTTAGTTTCCTGAAAGTTTACATTAGACACGACCAGCAGCTGACAGGAGCTGACCTGGGCCGCGCTTGCGTGTTTGCACTTCTTATCTGATGACAGGGAACATGAAGGAGCTTGCAAGGGACGAGAAAGTGCAGTGTATGAGGCTGTCTGCTGTATTGAGAATCCACTGGTTGTAATGTAATTATTTAAGTAAACATTGCAGACGCTCCCTTCTTCCTCACTCTCTGCTCACCTCTCTTCCTCTCAGCCAGAGCTTGAACCCAACTCAGCACCATATTCATAAGCCACCAAGAAGTGGTTGGGCTAATTTGGACTATCAGGCAGAGATATTAGTTTCTATAATGTTTCCCCTAGCAGGTAAACAGCATAAGCCTCTACAATGGTGGACTGAAAGTTATTAAGACTTTGGGGAGGTGGAGAAGATATCTGGATCCAACTTCGTAAATTTCACATCACTAAAAGAATTGGCCAATTTTCTTCTGTTGAGTCTACCCTATGTCGTACTTGCAGATGTAACCTAAAGGGATACCGCAGTCTACACTGATACCCCGTGTACTGCCCAGCCCAAAGACTGAGGGGCCAGGAATAATACAGAGATTTTCCTTTTGGTGTCCTCTAATCTTTAATTCTGACCAGAGTTTTCCATGAATACAAAATAATGGGCAATCCTTAGAAATGGCCTTCAATAAGTGATCAGTGGGAGTCTAATCCAGCAGCAAAATGAAGAGGTCACAGCAATCCAATGACCACCCTGGCAGCTGCTGTATATGGTTACCCAGATACAGAGATGTGTACATGCAGCCGTGCCTGGTACTACTGCTTAAAGGAACCCAAAGTGCTAAATCCTAGTCACAGACCAAGGCCCCTTTGTTCTGTTGGTGGTGGGTGACTTGGATGTTAGATCATCATCATCCAATATTTATGGTCTATCATGAGTTCTGAAGGATACCTACATGACTTACATGCAGGCTTGTCCATCCTAACTACTATGTAATACTATTCACTGTCTATAAAAGCCTGCTAGAAAACAATCTAACTGAATCTGAAGAAGAACCTTGGCCCAAAACGTAGTTGTTCACAGAATAATGTTTTTGGTTTTTTTTTGCTGTGATGTGGATAAACCAATGAACTGCTGAACTTTTGTAATACTAATCGCAATCTGAAGTGCTGACTATCCCTTTCATGTATTCTATACTAAGAATAGACCCCCAGTGTTCTTTCTCTAAAGCTGTTTCGGCAAACTCCTAACTTAAATTTGCACATTTGTTAAGCTCTTTTGGGAAAATATATGGGCCAAGGCCATACCAAGAACGACACTATGTGAGATACTTGATCTATAAGCAGTGAATACTGCCAGAGAAAGAAAAAAGGGGTGTCGGAGTTATTTTCACTGAGGGCCACATCAGCCTTCAAAGGGCCAAATGTTACTGTTAGACTGTATAAAACATAATGACGGGTGCATTGGGCAGACATCCAGGCATATGTAAGATTTTGTGAAGAAGAGGTTCATGGCTATACATCGAAATATATACATTATGACACACACAAATATATATAGTACATATATTCACATACACACTGTGACATAAACACATAGCCACATAATTGCCTTCTATGCTGGAATTGTCTCATGAAAGTAGACATGAGTGGGCCCAGCAGAACAGGATTGCTTCAGCCAGCAGTGATGTGGAGACATTAGAACTCAGGGACTCCACCAATCCCTACACTACAAAAAACTATTTTATAGATGGATTGAAAGCCATCAAAATTTAGTTAAATTTAAATTTTATTTAACAGGCAATAGGATTTGACAGAAATATCAAAGAGATCACAGCAAAAAGTGAATCCTACCATAAAATGTATTTGTATTTAATTTGTATTATAAAATAATTGGAAAGAACACTCCCTCTAATACTATACCTATAGTAGGGTTATCGCCCTGAAAAGGGCGGCCCTACTCATGTACCTCCTACCAAACCCTAGGAATCCCTACGACAATAATATGCTACAACAAAGCAAAACGCAAAAATAACACACTAACAAAGAAAAATATCTACAAGATATACTGCCAGAAAAAAAGCTATTATTAAAGCTGTATATAAAGATGAAATCCCAAAAATCAAAACGCATTTACCAGTATTAAAAGAATACTTCTTCAAGAAAATCCTCTTTAAGATATTTTTGTTAGTGTGTTATTTTTGCGTTTTGCTTTGTTGTAGCTATTTTGCCCCTGGGATTTTTAGGCTGGAGGGGGACTGAAGGGGGCCGCCCTTTTTGGGGGGGTGATAGCCTCATAGGTAGGGTCTAAGTACCCAGGCTTTATTAGGGGGAGTGTTCTTTCCGACTTTCTAAGTATATTAATGAAAGTTAAATTTTATGGTAGGATTCACTCTTTGCTGTGCTTACTCCACCAATCCCTCCTCTCTGCAACCTGCAAATAAAAAGATGAACAGCTCCCATGTAATGTTGATCTTATACATAAATGGGAAACAGCTGAGAGTGGCGTAAGAAAAGTAAAAAAAATTTTTCCCCAAGAGAAGTGGGGCACAAAAATTAAAGGTTTTTAATCCTGCTTTTCCTCCCAAGGGTATGCCCTTTTAACAATTTGAGGGGGAAATCCATGGAAAAGACTGCTTACTACACCCACTCTAAGATATAGTAGGGTTCAAAATGGTCCTGATTCTCAGAACGGTTTGCTCTTGACTATAACATTAAAATCACTCATTTACCCAAGCCGACAATGTCCTTACTATTAATCATTTCTTGTATTGCAGGTACGAGTTTGGCTCAGCATTGTTCGTAGGGTGGGCTGCAGCCAGTCTCACCAGGGGGGGGGGGACCCTTTCCCGGGCGTTTAAAGCCCCCAAAAAAATGGGTGGGGAAAAGGGAAAACAATTTTAAAGGGCAACCCAAATCCGACAACCAGGAGAAAGGAACACCCCCCTTCCCACCATGCTAGTCCGCGGCGTCTCCAGGTGTTCTCATCTCAGCCATGCACCATAATATTACATCACTTATTACTTATGCTTTTTTTTATATTATTTCATGTTATGTTTTATTTGCATTTTTACAATTTTAATATTCTCTAAATAAATTTTAACATAAATAAACATCAATTTTTATCATTAAAACTAAAAAAATTGGGAACTAATGGCTTCTATATGATGTGGCTCTGCAGTAACTTCTATAACCTTTACCATTTTCCAGGGGACCGTATCTGCCCCACAAAGACAAAAAGTTTCCATACAAAACACTTAACTAATGGGTACAGTGAACAACCCCTCTACCTCTCAACCAGGGGCAAGTGTAAACTATAAAATTTACATGGTTGGTCCAGGAGGGTCACCTGACTGTCTCTACAACACCTTTATAGGAATGGAACCACTTGGATCCATGTAGCCAAGATGGTTTTACCCATAGTGCACATTCCTTGTGGCCCTTCATGGATTATTAAATGGGTGAATAACATACATTACATGTTTTTTTTATCTATAATTTTTTAGATTTGCACTTTTCCCCCCTAATCTTGCATATATTGGTCTTGACTTAATGAAAATTGTATGAAACCTTTTTAGGGAATGTGACCGTTATTACATGCACACATGGTGGCCCAGAACGAAAGTCAAGTGGTTACTAGTCAACCTAATACAAACCCCAAGGGTTTTAAAAAAAAAATTTAAAAAAGGAATGTGCCCTCAAAAATGACTTATTGTTTAACCAAATTTTTATGCAACACTTTTTAAAAAATTTTTGGTTATATTTTTTTTTTTTTTTTCCCCATATCCTTTCAATATTTTTTAAAAATTCTCAACCCTTTGCTTTTTTAAATTTCCAAAACCTAATAATTTCGACATTTTCCTTTTTTATGTAGAGAAATTTTCCAGTTTTTCGTTCATTATCAGCACAAAAGGGTCAATGAAAGAACACCATTGGAATAATAACACAGGATACACCTCCAAGAGGACAGTCACAGTTCCCTTTCACCTCCCCGCACACTAAAATTTTTCCAGGTCACAGAGCATGACTAGAAAAAATCCCCCTATAAAGTTTTAAGGGATGATCAGTCTTAAGTTCCTATGTGCATGAAGCTAGTAAAACAAAACCCCTTGGACTGCTGTTAAAAGCAGGCAAACAAGGCCATGGCCAAAGTGAAAACTGAAGAAATTAAGAATTATTAAAAAATATTGAAAATGATATGAAAAATTAAAAAAAAAAAAATTTTCCCAAAAAAAGGTTTAACATAATAATGGGACTTAAACAATGACTCATTTTTTGATGACACATCCCCTTTAAGATAGGTCGACAAGAACAGCTGTTCAGCCACAGCTATTTTTTCAATGCAGAGAAGGTAAAAAAAACAGCTGCCATACACATTGGACAGCAGCTTTTCTTCTTGGAGCAAGGATAGGTTCCCAAAAATCCTGCCTGCCTGATCTCTCTTTCCCTGACCTTTCTTTCCTTTTTAACGTTATGAGAAACCCCCCTTTTTAAAATTACATAACCCTTTTTTTACCACAAAATTTAGGTTCTTCCAACATGGGATTAACACTAATACATTTTGGACGATTTACCTATGTCAAATGTGCTCACTAACTCAAGATTTTCTAAATGATTAATTGACTGAAAAAAAAAGCACATATTAAGGGGGGCAGTTGATTTTTCCCCCGGTCCCTTTTTTGGGCCCCTTGTTGTTAGAAGCGCCGAATCTATGAACCTTTTTCTTGCGGTCATAGATTTAGCGCTTTCTACTACAAAGCGACACTTTTTGGGTAGGTAAACCCCTTTTAAAAATGCTTACCTGTTGCAGCAGTAATGCGCCGGATTTGCCGTTTTATAAAAGTAGCTTCGTACGGTTGTAACAGGCGCATTACAAAGTGTGCGGGTTTCTTTTTTTAAAGCGCCAAAAACTGGGTGCGCCTGGTTAAAAATAGACAAACGGGGTTGATAGTTTTTTTGGGCGAAAAGTCTGCAGACTTTTGGCGTAGCCCCGTTCATACATGTTGTCCTAAATATTTATTCCTGTGTAAAAAAGGCTTTATTGGAGAAAGCGTAAATTCTCAACACCTTTAAGAGGACAATTTTACCATTTTTAAAAAAATTTAAAGGGTTTTTCTCACACTTGATTTATCTTACCTCACCTTTTTTTTTGGTTTCATTTTTTAAATTAGGGGGGGTTTTTTCGGCTTCTACTAGGCTGCAGGGGCTGTAGCTAAAGCGACCCGTCTGGTATCCTATCAGGGAGAGTAAAACAGTCTATAGTTACACCTGAGGACTGATCCCCCTTTCAAAAGGGGAATCAGGAATAGGAGGACACTGTAAAACATACATTGAAAAGTGACTTGTTTTTGAAAGATCTTTAACATAAAAAGCGATCCTTGTAGTGAGACAACCCCTTTAAGCATTGACCAATTACAGATGATTCTGATTCGGAGCTGAAATGTGTCTTGGAGGTGGCTGGAACATCCCCTCATTGTATTATGATCTTTACATCTTTTGTTAGGGTAATCTAGATTTTGTTTTAAGAACAGCTGACAATGGCTCAACTTCTACCCTGGGGCAAATATTTTGGCAGTGCAGTCCACTAATGGCAAAATGTTCCTTTGGGATTACATAATCTTGTACCAGTTTACAGGAGAGTAGCTATAGATGGTGCGGACAAGCAAAAAACACAAAACCCCATGGGAAGACACCAGTTTCAAATTTAAAGTTCCATGGAACTGGGCCCTGTTACAGATTTTGCAGGGACCCGAAAAAAGGGGTCAAATTTAGTTTTTTGGGGAAAGGGTTGATAAATTGGCCACATTCTGGGGTAAAAAAGAATAAATGTATAACAGAGTCGGGGGTGGGTTTTAAACATTTTGATCAAAAAAAAATTGAAAAAACCTCAAATTTTTTTAAATTAAAACAGGGGAACCTTAAGATATAAAAAACAGCCCACACATTACAAATTGCCTTCTTCGGTTACTAGTGAAATCCATGTACTTGTGAATATCATAAAACAACCATAATTTTGTTTTGTAATTTAATCATTTTTTTACCTAGAATTACAAAAGTCCCCATAAAGAAAAAAAAAAGAAAAACCCATTTAAAGGGTAAAGAGTAAACCCATGAAACCCAAATGTTGAATCTGTTTTGGAAAGGAAACATGGAAAAATTCCGGGAAAGGGCCCAAGGGTTTATTTTTTCCCTTTCCAAAAAAAAGACTGTTGCTTTAAGTGAAAAACTTTCACTCAAAAAAATTTTTTCCGATCTGGGGAAAATAAAAGGGAAATTCCCAGAGTAAGGAACCTTTTGTAAAAAGAGTCAATTTCCCTAAAAACTTGTTTCCTGCTTGGTCCTTTAAAAAACCCTACTAAAAACTGGGTGCCAAACCCCTACTCCCCCCATCCCCTAAAAACCCCCTAAACTCTACAGTGGGCTATGTAAACCCTTCCCCCCTTTTGCCCTTTAAAAAAAACTCTGCTTTCCTATGGTTTCCCCAAAAACCCCAAATTCCCCCAAAAAATATCATAAACTTTAACCCCATTTATGTCTATTTATAAACCAAAACCCTCTTTTAAAAAACCTTTAAACATTAGGCCCCAAAACCGCCCCAGCCCCCTCTAGTGACATCTACAACCCTTTTTTTCCTGGGAAAACCTCCTTCCGGGCCCTAAAATCCTAAAAATTTCCCAAGCCCCCTGGTTTGTGTCCTAAAATTTCCCCTTCCATCATTCCCAAAAATGAGCCCCCCTTTTCCATCGAAAAATTTCAAAACCCCAGGGGTTTTGTTTTGTCCTAAAAATTTAACTTTTTCCCATAGTGCTAAATTGAATCCCCCGTCAAAAAATCCAAAAAACTCCTTTTTGCCCTATAATAACCTCTCCATTAAAAATAAAGGGAACCTTTTTGCTATTTCCTAGCTTTTATGAATCCCAGTCCCTGCTTGTGTCCTAGACTTTCTTTCCCCCAAAAACCCAAAATGAACCTCCCCCCATCTATATCCAAAAAATTTCCTTTTTTCCCGGGTTTTTTCCCTAAAATTTACTTTCTTAAATTTAGGGAAAATAAAACCTCCTTTCCCATCTAGTCTTTTGTAAATCCCAGTCCTGGTTGTGTCCTATGATACCCTCTCCAGTAGTGCTCAATAAACCTCCTCCCATATAATATCCTAAATATCCCAGTCCCTGGTTGTGTCCTATGATACCCTCTCCAGTAGTGCTCAATAAACCTCCTCCTGTATAGTATCCTAAAAATCCCTGGTTGTGTCCCATAATACTCTGTACAGAAGTGCTCAATAAACCTCCTCCCATCTAGTATCCTATAAATTTCAGTCCCTGGTTGTGTTTTATCATTATTCTTTCCAATAGTGTTTGCACCTCTAGTCTTTATAAACCTTCAGTAGTGTCCTCAATACATTCTTTCCTGCAGTGCTTCATGAACCTCCTCCCCTTAAGGGGCCGTTCACACGGCAGTGGACAAATACCGGCCGGTATTTGTCCTGGTTTGCGCCCGTCCCCACGGCCGATGAGAGGAGAACAGCCCTCCCCCTCCCATTGACAAGCACATGTTCCGTCCGGAAACCGGACGGAGATTGTGCATGTTCAGTGTTTCGTCGCCGGTCCGCTGGCGACAAAACCCCGGGGGGCGGAAAACCCTGCAGTGGGGACTGCTGCACGGTTTTCCATAGAGCACAATTGTGCTCATTCGGGCCGGGTTTTTTCAAGCGGTCTGAAAAACCGCAAACCGGCTGAAAAACCGGCCGAAAACCCGTGCCGTGGGGACATGCCCTAATGATCCTATTAACTATACACCCTTTATGTGTCCTATAACCTTCAATCCCTGGTTGTGTCCTATGATACCCTCTCCAGTAGTGCTCAATAAACCTCTTCCTGTATGGTATCCTAAAAATCCCAGTCCCTGGTTGTGTCCTATGATACCCTCTCCAGTAGTGCTCAATAAACCTCTTCCTGTATAGTATCCTAAAAATCCCCGTCGCTGGTTGTGTTCCATAATGCTCTCTACAGAAGTGCTCAGTAAACCTCCTCCCATCTAGTATCCTATATATTTCAGTCCCTGGTTGTGTTTTATCATTATTCTTTCCAATAGTGTTTACACCTCTAGTCTTTTATAAACCTCCAGTAGTGTCCTCTAATACATTATTTCCTGCAGTGGTTCATGAACCTCCTCCCCTTGGGTATCCTATAAACCATACTCCCTACATGTGTCCTATAAACTTCAGTACCTGGTTATGTCCTATAAAGCCCTCTTTCCTGTGGTGCTGAATGAACCTCCCCCTTCATTTTGTATCCATACTCCCCTTTCCGGTTTTTCCCCAACAAATTTCTCTGTAGTACCCCAAATTAATCTTTTGCTCAACTAGACTTCTATAAATCCCAGTCCCCGCTTGTGTCCTATAAAGCCTTTTCTCCTGTAGTGTTTGATAAATCTCCTCCTGTCTAGTGGAAATTAGAGTAAAATACTGAGTGGTCCATTACAAAGCACTTAACTATTTTTTAACCTAAAAATTATGCTGATACTGTCACACTTAATGATATATTCACTTTAAGTGTCCAAAAAACAAACGAAATTATTTCTACTTCGATAAAACAAAAAAGTGTGCCCAAACTAGGATCCCCCTCTATACCTAAAATCCCTCTCCCTTTAGTTTTCACTAAACCCTTTTCCCCACTCTCAGTATCCAAAAAAACCCCTTTCCTTTTTGTAGCATCTTATCAATCCTACTGCTTAGTGGTGTCCTATAAGCAGTCTCCTCATGGATGCCTTCTTTAATGTGGTATCCTATAAATCCTAACCCCTAGTGGTGTCCTATAAACTCTTTTACCTGGTAGATTCCCATATATCCTTCTCCATGTTGATGTCTACTCCCAGGTTGTGCCATGCGCACCCTTCTTGCCATTCTAAAAAATGCAAATGGTGTCTATATTTTATATTCAGTCATCGGAGAGGCGACCTCCCCAGCCATAGAATTGTTGTATTACCTGAAGTATAATCAGCACTGCCGAATTTATTAAAATAATCTTGTTATTCTCAAGAGTTTTTGTTAATTTTTGTATTTCAAAGACAACCCGTACACGTTTTTTTTTTGAGTTTTAGCTATACTGCTTATGTCTTCTCCTATTAACAAACTAAAAACCAGGAAAAGGTTTTTCGTAAATTTTTCCTCCACTTAGAAGGTCGTCATCTATAAAATAACAATTTAATGTCTATTTTTTCATATGGAATTGTACATATTGGGCATAGAATGAATTCTAGAAAACATTAAAAATGTTTTGCTGTGAATGTAACTTTTTGTTAACTAATGAATAAAATGAAAGTAATGAGTTGTTATAATTCAGATTGTTACATTTTATGTTAGACTAACACAATGTTTAACCCCACACAATGAACAAGGTGTGGGGGGGTCAGACTATGTTCACACCACATTTAGTGCAGCATAGAGACAGGAGAACACCCGACACAACATATGCCGAAAGCAGCTATTGGCCTCTCTTTATTCCTATAGCTTGGTAACACCACCTTACTTTTTATTACTGCCTATGAAAGCTCTGCAGACTTTCCTCTCCCATACAGTGGACCACCACAAACAACCATAAAAGGGGTGGGGACAAAAATGTATAAAACTGTCTTGGCTAAGACTTTCTTTTACCCATACAACCAATCAGAGCCCTGTTTCATTCTTTCAGAGCACTAAATGAAAAGTAAGGGCACTCTGATTGTTTCTATGGGGTTGATTGTTCATGAGCCTTATTGGTTGCTAGTGGGCTCTGATTGGTTGCTGGGGGAAAAGAGAAAGTCTTAGACCAAGACAATTTTCATACATGTGGCCCTAAGTGTTGGTTTACTTATTTTAATGCCAATGTATGCCCCTGTATGCCCATAAATGGGTAACTGTATTTCGGAAGGGGAAACATCAAAAGTACTCTTTTAAAGGGAAACCCAAACCCATAGACCCCCAATGGTGGAATTAAACTTAAAAAGGCAAAAACAACTGTGTTTCTCATCATTGAATACATTGTCATTTTGAAAAACCCTCCTAGGGCATTGTGAAGTAATAAAAAGGCCTAGTTCTCTCTGGAGGCAAATTACATGGATAACCTACTGATTTAAGGAGGACCTGTGGCCATTCCTAATATGTCTGTTTAAGTAGATACTAGTGTTCCCCCCTGAAAAACTTTTGGGGCAAAATTCCTTAATCCTATTTTTGTGTGGCTCCCCTGTTACCTCCAAAACCGTACCAATTGGCACTCGGTTTCCCCTTTTGGGGGGTGTCCCGCACATTCTGACATTGCCAAAAAGTGCTGACATCAGTGGTGCAAAGGAAATGGAAGGAACACCCAGCTGACTGATTCAGTCTTTTTAGAAATAAAAAGGGGTTTTTCCCCGGACTATATTTTAAATTTTATAGGCCCCACTTTAATAAAATTTGAACTTTTGTAATTATTAAAATTTTAAAAATACTTTATTTTCGTTTTAAAAAAACCCCAAGAGCCCTTTACCCCCTACTTCCGCATACCCTGTGACTTCATTTATCATGGCTTTAATGGGCGTTTTGCAGCCCCGCCAGAAACACTCCCCCCAAAGGGATGTGGCCCAGCAGAGAATGATCTGGTGCAATGGTGAAGTCATTTTTCTCCTGCCTGTCTCACCCAGAGGTTTTTGGTTGCAGGGGGGTAATGGGGTTATAATGGGGAAGGGTTGTTTACTGGAAACTGTGACTAACTATTTACATATGACTCATGAGTCACTTGTAAAACATGGGTAACAGGGAAAAAGGGGGGGGGGTGGTTTTAACACCTAATTGGACACAACACGTTGCCCCCGGGGGTAACTATCTTCTGGTTTAATTTTCCTTTTTATCTACTATCTATCATTATCTATCTATC